>CAUYRT010073111.1:0-116412 GCA_963574885.1 Lepilemur ruficaudatus
AGACCCTATCTCTACCAAACATAGAAAAAATTAGCCGGACATTGTGGTGCATGCCTGTAGTCCCAGCTGCTTGGGGGGTTGAAGCAGGAGGATCGCTTGAGCCCAGGAGTTTGAGGTTTCTGTGAGCTAGGCTGATGCCACGGCACTCTAGCCAAGGCAATAGAGTAAGACTGTGTCTCAAAAAAAAAAAATAGATTAAGTTGGAAAGAACTGACATCTTGACAATGTTGAGTTTTCCTATCCATGAACATGGAATATCTCTCCATTTATTTGGTGGTTCTTTGATTTCTTTCATCAGAGTTTTATAGGTTTCCTCACGTAGATCTTATGCATATTGTGTTAGATTTATACCTGACTATTTTATTTTTGGTGCAATTGTAAATTATGTATATATTTTTTAATTTCAAATTATAATCATTCATATCGGGTATATAGGAAAACTGTTGAGTTTTGTATGTTGAATTGTATCCTGCAAACTTGCTATATTTATTTATTAGTTTGGGGAGTTATTTTGTAGATTATTTGGCATTTTCTACATAGATACATTAATCTGCAAATAAAGACAGTTTTATTTCTTCCTTTCCAATCTATATACCTTTTATTTTCTTTTTTGTCTTATTGCAGTAACTCTAAGACAAAAATATATGTTGACCATAGTTGCTGTCTGATTCCTGGTTTTAGGAGCTTTTCTTAGTTGTTGATCTTTGGGATTAGCATGGGTCTCAACTTACATTGTCCCTCAGTACCAGTCAGTGCCTGAAAATGTGTCACTTAGATTTTCAAGCTTCTCTTCCTTCTTTTGTCTGAGCTGATATTTATTCTTGTGTTCAGTTACCTTTTTTCTAAAAGCATTTGGCTTCTTGAGATCACAATTACCCTGAAGGTGTAAATACCACAGTTCTTCAGTTTAAGAGAAAAGAAATATCAGTTTATCCTCTTACCATTCTGAATTCCTCTGATTTTCCATTGCCTGGAGCAAAATGGTTGGGATAAGAGTATTCTGTGTGCTTTTTAGAAGATATGGAAGACTTCTCAAAGGCCTTTTAATAATAAGTGAAAGGGGATTTTTTTCTTCCTTATTGGAGTAATAAAATTTGTTACACTTCATGTAAGTTCCTATGGGGGGTGGAGAAAGGAGATGGAAATGAAGATGATGATTTAGGATTCCAAAAATTGCAGTTACTTGTGGAAGGCTTCATCTGAAAATAGATCTTCCTCTTGAGATTTTAGTTTGTTCTGAAGAATAATATTACGAAATCCAACATTGCACAATAAAAAAAGCAAAGGCAAGGGAAGATTTATGATGATGATCCTTGGCAGTTCATTTACACTGGTATGCTCTCTTGGCCTTGCATTTAATACCAAGATGCTTTATGTTCTTGGTTCTGCCTATATGGACTAAATTGAATCATACATGTGCAATTCTCATTGTGTGTATAAACCCTCATTTAGTAGCTAGCCTTTTTGCAGTACTCCCAAAGGACGAGAAAGTAAGAGGAAAAGTCACAGAAGAACCAAAGAGGAAGGCAGACTCCCAGGCCTACTTAGACTGGGCCAGGACTGAATTGCTGACTTGCCAAAAGGCCAGTCCAATCATAGATGGGTGTATAAAAAACAACCTCATCAGATCCTTCACGTCTACCCCCCAATATAAACATAACAGTGTCTCAAAATAGCAGGAAGTGCCACTTTGGCAACTGAGCCAGGGAGGGAGGACTTTGGTCACAAAGCTTGTTGGCATTAGCATTAGAGGGGATGTAAATTAATAAATGACCTATTCCTGTCTGCACAGAGCTTGGGGACCCAAAAGAACATGAGAACAACAATTTAGATCTGAATTGTGATATTAGCTTCACTGACAACTACAGCTGTATTCATGGAAGGAGGAAGGGGAGGTTAAATTGAATGGATTTACTTCTTTCAGCAAGTCTCTTTGCTTAGCTGTTGACTGTGATATGTCTATTAACTAGGTACCAGGAAGCTCTGTACATGTGTATGAACGTATGTGCATAAATAAACTATATGTCATAAAATATGAAATAAAATCATGGGAAGTACAGTCAAGCTAAAGGATATAATTTCTTATTGTACATCTTTTACATGATTCCAGAGGGAAATCATGTAAAGGCAGGAGCTACTGCACGCTTTCTTCTGAGCCAGATGGAATAAACTGTATACATGAGTAGGTAAGGGTGGTTGCTCCACCCTGGCATTGGCTTGCTCTCCCTTGGAAGACTGGACATACTGACATCAGTTTTAATTTATATAAATGCCATGTGTGTAGTCATAATTATGTGGGGGTTTGGGAATGAGAGAAAGGAATCTCTCTCCTTAACTTCCCTATGTGAAGAAATTATTCCCAGTCTTATTTCACTCTGAGTACACTAGGAAAGCTAAAAAAGACTCATCCTGCTGGCTGCTAAAGTGATAACAGGACTGTCACTTGTAGATCTTACTGTGTCCCTGGCAATCCACTAAAGCCCATTACATACTTGATCTCATTTAATCCTCACAAGGATCTAATTAGGTAGGAAATGCTGTCATTCTCCTTTTACAAATGAAGAAACAAAGCTCAAAGAAGATATGTCAACAAAGATCCACTCCAGATGGAGTGAGAACTAAATCTTGGTTTGAGGAGGGTGGGGAACCTGTAGCTTTGGGGCCACATGTGGCCTTCTGGATCCTTGAGTATGGCCTTTTGACTGAATCCAAATTTTACAGAAAAAATCCTTTTATTAAAAGGGGTACAGCAGAGAAAGATGAAGCTTTTCTTGCCTCCTTTGGTGCTTAAAAAAGAACAATGTTGAAATCAGAAGGCCACAGGTTCCCCATCCCCTGGGCCACTTGTTCAGCAGAGGATCATTCTTTAAGGAAATATTTATCAAACAACTCTGGGTGCCAGGTGGTATTTAGGTACTGGGTCTAAAGCAGTGAACATAAAAGGTAAAAATCCCTTATAGCGATTAAATTCCAGTGGAGGAAGACTGACAGTTAACAAGTATACAAAATATCTCGTATTTCTGATAGTGGTGAGTGCTGTGGAAAAAAATAAGGAGTTTTCAGGGGGTTGCAACTTTGGCTTTTCATAAGGATCTCACGGAGCAAAGATCTGAACCAGGTGAGAGAGACAGCCATGTGAACCCTGGGGGAAGAGCATTCCAGGCAGATAAAGAACAAGAGTGGCATCGTGTCATGCTCTGTGGGGCCAGGTTGAGAGGAGCAGGAAAGCAATAGGTAGAAGTGATATGTAATATCACTACTCTAGTTGGAGCGAGAAGTCTCTCTGGCATCAGCTAATAAAAAGTAAAGTAAAACCATGGATGATTCTGCTGATAAGCCCATCTTTAAATTACTCACCCCTGATTGCTTTTGTGAATATGTTTTTTGTTTCTTGTAATCAGAATCATTCCTGGAGCTGCACGTCAAAAAGTTGTTTTAGATATGTTTCCGATTGTTACAGAATAAATATTGGGAGATGCTGTCATTTTCTGAACATTATCACGAAAGGGTTTACCCTCTTGAAGCAAATATTTGGTAGCAGAGAAAGTATTGAGAGGGTGATCGAGATCTGAGAGCACCAGTGAGTGTCTTCCAGCTCGTGGACCTGAGGCGGGAAATGGCAAATGCTCTGTCCTGTACCTTGGCTCTTTGATTTTTTAACCCTGTAGAAATGTTTTTCAAGAAAGTCATTGAACAGAGATTGTATTTTTCTTTGTCTTTGCTCTGCCATGCGTAGTGCCTGGCAAATAGTGACTGCCTGCTCCCTGACGAATTAGGGAAAAGCAGTGGGGCCCTCTTCCAGGACTGCAACAAAGTACCACCAAAATTGTTGGGATTCAATTCAAGATTTTGCATTGTACTCAACCTGGAGTAAGTCGTGTTCATAGATGGAAAATAACTGATGGTAATAACTGACAATATGCTATTTAAATAATCTTCCATTTGCGGAGAACATGCTTCCTCATAGAGATCATCACTTGTGGCAAAAATACTATTTTAGGATAATGACTAGCACCTCCTTCAGTTGTAATAAAAACCAAGTTTTGAGTCACTCTTTGTGTGTACAGTTCCCAGACACATTTGCCTTAAAAACAGATGAGAAATTGAAAAGAATATAAAATAGTTCTCAGTTTGTGGTGTGGCCCCTTTTCAAACAAAGGAACCAAAGTTGTCTATTTTTACTATCTGTGGAACGTAACTCATAGACAAAAGCAATACCCAGTAGAACGTGGGTATATTTGTAGATTTTTTTTCTCCATGCGTGAATTGAGCCATTTCTCTAAGCGACTCGGGGTCTGTTATTTGAAATGGTCTTTGGAGATTACAGTCTAGATTCTCATATTGTTTTTGCAATTGATTAGTATTGTGACTAAACTTTTTAGTGGACAGAGCTAGAATGAAAATACATTGATGCTTCATACTAGTACTTGCTGTTCAAATTCAGGGCAGCATTCTGTAAGATTCCACATTCTATTGCTTTAAAGCAATATTCTACTCTCTTAAAAATATTTCTAGAATGCCATTTAAAAACACATATATAGCCATTATTTCTTTGTACTAATATTGTATGTGTATGAATTTCTGATTGTTAAAATTATTATTTTATTATTGAAAAGATAAAAGATGTGCAAAGGTAAACAGAACAGTACAACGATCCTCCATGTATCCATCTTCTAACTTCAACAATTCGGTTTTATCTCTATATCGCTACTGCTTGCTTCCTCCCATATTATTTTTAAAGCAAATCCCCAAAAGACATCATTTCATTCATATACATTTTAGTATGTTTCCCCAAAAGATACCCTTTTTTTAAAAAAAAAAAAAAAGCATAGCCACCACCAGTTTCACTCCTAAAAAATAATAATAATGCCCTAATATCAACAAATACCCAGTCACTGTTCAAAAGTCCAATTAGTTTATATATTTTGTTATTTTATTAGAACAGGATATAGAGAAATTCTGACCATTATAATTAGATGGCTATCTCTTAAGTTTCTATAATAGGTTTCCCTGCAACACTTTTTCCCCTTTGAAATTTAGTTGTTGAATAAACTAGATCATAGTCCTGTAGAGTTTCTTCACAGTATGGGTCTTCCTGATTCTATCTTAGTGGTGTAGTTTATGATCCTCTGTCCTGTATTTTTTGCATATTGGTAGTTAGCTCTAGATACTTCATCAATTTCAAGTTTGAATATTTTGGCAAAATTACTTTATAGGTGGCATGGTGTGTTCTACCAAGATGAAGCATGACATACTTAGTTGTCTGTTTTTGTGATGTTACCAGCCTTTGGCAATCACTGTCTAGATACATTAATTCATTATGGTTTGTAAAATGGTGACACTTTTGTTTTTAAAGAAAAACTTTCCTCATTTTGCATAGAGTTGTTCAATGGTATGGTTCCTATACAGGAAATGTATGATTCTTTCTCTTAGTTTACTAGTTTTCAAAATGGTGAGTTGTATCTCTAGCATCCTCCAACAGTGAACAAATCCTTTTTTTTTTCTTTAAGCATTGTATTAAGCTGATGGAATTACACATATCTGATGTGTTTCAGTGCTTTGCAGTTATTATTGTTACTGACAAACTGACATGTTCCACCTTTAAGTTCACTTTTGAGTTCTTTTGACATGACCTCCCCTGCTAGCTTCTTCGATAAGACACTCCAGGTTCATTTTGTATATTATTTCTCCATGCCTGAATTGAGCCATTTCTCCAGGCAGCTCAGGGTCTGTTATTTGAAATGGTCTTTGGAGATCACAGCCTAGATTCTCATATTGTTTTTGCAATTGATTATAGTACTGTGACTAGACTTTTCAGTGGACAGAGCTAGAATGAAAATACATTGTTACTTCATACTAGTACTTGCTGTTCAAATTCAGGGCAGCATTCTGTAAGATCCCACGTTCTGTGTCCTTTTCTCATGCTGAGAATCCTGATTTGGCTGTCTTCCTGTCAGCCTTTCACCTGCCATTTTATTTATCTTTTTGAAGTTCATTCTGTAGTAGATTTCTCTATAATGGGTTGGTCATAAGAACAATATTCCCTGAGTTCTTTCATAGTGAAAACAGTTTTCCTGTGTCCTTTATATTTGACAGTTTGGTTGGATATTAAATACTCGGCTCACAATTTCTGTCTTTAGTGTCTTGAATATGTCACTCTATTGTTTTCTGACATAGAGTGTTGAGGTCTGTATGGATGATGAGACCAGGTTGGTCTCAAACTTTGGGCCTTAAGCCATCCTCCTGCCTCAGTCTCCCAAGTAGCTGGAACTTTAGGTGTGAGCCACAACACCTGGCTTACAGTTTCTTGTGTTGGATGCCTACATCATTGATTTTATACCTTTCTTTTTAATACAGGCATTTTAAAGCTCCAAATTTCTAAGTACTGCGTTATTGGCATCCCATATCTTTTGATATTTAATGTCTTAATTTTTATTCAGTTTGAAATATTTTCTTATTTCTTTTAGGATTTCTTTTTTGACCCATGGGTTATTTGTGGTAATTTCACTTAATTTCCAAATTGGAGATTTCCTAGATATTATTTTTGTTCTTTCATAATTTAATATCACTATGCTCAGGAAACATACTTGGGATAATTTCAGCCCTTTGAAATTTAATGATATTTGTTTTATGACTCAGCATATGGTCTATATTGATGAATGTTTCATGACCTCTTATATATTCTACCATTGATTGTAATGTTCTATAATGCTAATTAGGTCAATTTGTTGATATTAATATTCAAATCTTCTATAGATTCAGTGATACTTTTATCTAGTTCTCAATTACAGTAAAAGAGGTATTAAAATATCTAATTTGATTGTGTTTTGTCTCTTTTCTTTTTAGTTCTGCATTTTTTGCTTCATGAATTTTGAAACTTCATTAGGTTCATATACATTTAGGATTATTATGTCTTCTTGATGATTTAGATTTTTTTCTCATTGTGAAATGACACTCTGGTAATGTTCTTTGTCTTGAAGTCTACGTTGATAATAAATAGAACCATGACAACTTTGCTACACTTAGTGTTTGAATAGCATATTCTTTTTCCATGGCAATATTCTTCTCATCCTCATTTTTACATGGAATTAGTTTTACTGAACTTTTCAGGGGGATAGATGCATAAAGAAAACTTTTCTAGCTTCGCTAATCTAAATCTTTCTTTTCTGTTGTTTTTGCACAATGGTAAATGTATTTTACTTGCATTTTTTATTTCCTTTGCTCTTGAGTTTATCCTGCACAATTTGAATTCTACTCTTGAGTTTATCCTGCACAATTTGAATTCTACTCTCAGCATTTT
The DNA here is from genome assembly GCA_963574885.1 of Lepilemur ruficaudatus. NCBI lineage: Eukaryota > Metazoa > Chordata > Mammalia > Primates > Lepilemuridae > Lepilemur > Lepilemur ruficaudatus. The sequence continues at coordinate 7,301 of CAUYRT010073111.1, forward strand.
CTCTCAATTCAGAGCTTTGCCCTAAAAGGGAGTTTCTCTTGGGGTAGTACTAAGAGGTCATGTAGCCCAAACTACTCCCAGACCTTTCAGAAGCTGCTAGCTCCTTTCTTCTCTTCCACATGTTAGAGTGTGTAAAAACCGTCCACGTTCAGCTGCAGTTCTCAGATTGGCCCTGACGCTTTTCAGAAATACCTGTTTGTAATTTGGAGGTGCTTCTGCTTTTAGGGGAGTTCTCCTGTTGCTTCTCCCTGCTTTGAGTCCCTTGCAGAGAAGTATATTGGTACCATCTGATGTTTGCAGCAACAGAAGTGTGGTGCTAACCTTGTCCAGGAAGGGCCATTTAAGAATCCAGATCAGGGGATTCTTGATTGTTCATTAACCTCTGGAGTTGTGTCTTATTGTGATTACTGCATTTTCTTATGTTACAACTCCAATTCTTTTCACCACTTGCTTTTCACGTGCCAGGGTCATTTTGAGGGAGTCTCATAGAATACAGCCTGTGTAGTGAGGAAGGTTCTAGGTGAGATGTCTGTTCTCCTCAGTGATCCTGTACTGTTATGTAGTGGACGGGACCGTCCTAGTTTCAGATTTAGATAAAGGAGATAATTCAGAAAGGATGGAACCTATCCCTACCACGCACCACCCAGATGATATCTTTTGTGTTATGTAAGTTTGAATTACCTGAAGGCCACATAATGCTGGGTAGGATAATAAAACCAAAAATTTCTTTAATGTGCGAGGTACCTTAATAACCTGTAGAAATTATTACCCTGTTATTTGCTTGGTTATTTTTTGAAAGTGCTTTATTCTAGGGAGCAGGGTGACTGAGTGCAGTTGAGACAGCACTCAGGATCCTCCGATAATTTTTCTGCTACTAGGGAGGCTGAGGAAAGAATATGGCTAGAGGCCAGGAGTTTGAGACCAACCTGGGCAACACAGATCTGTCAATCAATCAAATAAATCAAATAAATAAATAAAAGTAAATAAATTTGTGTAAAACATTCAACAAACACTTTGGAAATTCATTTTTCCCATTGGATTTTAAAACTATTGTTTATGATAATCTCTGTTTTAAAGGTGCAGAGGCTGATGCACGATGATGTTAAATGGTTTGCTCATACAGCTCATCCCAGAGTCGGGATTTGATGTCTTCTCATTCTAAATCCTATATTCTTTCCTTTATACCATGGACCCTCATGTTAAAATTTTCAAAATGTTCTGAGACAGCTAAATGGATGAACCAGATTTACCACTTAGCTATGGCTACCCAGACCGGCTTGCTCAGTAACAATTTTATGAAATACAAAGACCAGAGAAATGATAAAAAAGAATAAATTGGTAGTCAAAGATTTAAGACCTAATTTTAGCCTAACAGGTCACAAATACTCTTTAGACACGTAGGGAAAATAACCAGTTTTACCAGGAAGGACCTATGTGTGTACTTTATCAGTTTTAACAAAATGTGATCCAGATACGTTTTTGACTACTTGTGCTCTCTGCCGTCTACTCTCCGGGCAGTCCTAACACCATCCACGCATTCTGCCAAATGCGTTCTAATGTCATTAACATAGCTCCTAAGAGCCAGATTCTCACATACCATATCCACTTCACAGGCTGCCTCTTTCTCAAGATTAATTGACTGTACTGTGTCATTTCTCCAAGGAGGCTAACTAGGGAGAAAAATATAATTCCTGAAATCCACACATTTGATTAAATCAGCCTTGTCATCTTTCCCTGGAACCTAAAAGCTGCTATCTCTGAGAACTTTGCTACTCAGAGACAGGCATGAGGCAAGTTTCAAAACAAAGCAGGTTAGTCACACATTGGTAACCCGTGGTCAGGGGTAGCTGTGAATGCTTTTATGTGTGATGCTCAGTCTCCTTTAGTTTCTGAGCAAACTCACCATAAAGATTTCATTTTTTTAATGCTCGTATTTTTCGTGGTAGAGATTTGAAATCAGCTACTAGACAAGCTGAATCCACACAGAGATATGTGTAAATGTGTGTGTTAGTGTATATACATATATACAAATATCTTTAATCATTTGGACAAAATCAAGTGGCCTTAGAAATTTCTACTTCAGGATAAATCAAACTTGAGTTTTTGTGTAGCAGAAATAATGTTGGCCCTAGGCCAAAGTGAGGGAAAAAAAAGGACAAGAGGTATTTATTTGCATGCCACCTCTGTTTGCAGCATCTCTGACCTTACTCTGCCTTGTAGCCTAGGTTCCTTCACCATGACATTATCAACTGTATTGGTTGGGGTTCTTTTCAGGAACTAGAAGACTTTTGTTAAGTAAGAAACCTACTGTTTACTAGTTGCATGTTCTTCATCAAATAATCCTTTTGAAACCCTTCTGTGTGCCTTGCAGCTGTAATATGAAGCAGCCTCTGAGTGGCATCTTCCGGAGACTGACTGTGAGTGGTCTACTGTCACAGTGCTGGCTGCCATATTGGTCTCTCCTCAGTGACAGCACCAAGCGCTCTGATTGGAGACTGTCAGTGTCTTCTGGGACTCTTACTTTTTTCCTCCCAGCAATTTAGAAAGACTTATAGTATATAAGCAATATAATATAAATATAGAATACACATTTGGGGACACATAACTGATATTTCATTTGTTTAGAGTTTAGAAAAACATTTAGGCCCCCCACTTCCAATGTGTCCCATGTTGTTGACAAGTTCATTTCTGAAATATGTCAGACACAGGGTGATTAATTTTGAAAATGGAATCGGACCAAGTGTAGTTTTAAGAATGGAGGATCTTGTCAGCTGCTACTATCTGTATCCAAAACTCTAACATGAAACCATAAGAGAACTACTGTTGGTGCCTGCAAAGTTTGAGTCCTCTCGGTCATAATAATTGTGCATGAATGATATCAGCATTTGGATGGAGAACAAATATCCCATATTGGAAAATAATCATAGCTTTTATGTTTTTTTGTGTGTATGTGTATGTGTGATTTGACAGCTTTTTGGAGACTGTAGCCTATTTCTTCATGAAACCAAAACTTGGAGAGAAGGAGGTGTCCCCAAATGTTTTCTTCAGTATCTGGCATGAATTCAGCTCTGATTTTAAAGACTTCTGGAAGAAAGAGAACAAACTTATTCTACAAGAGAGGTAGGTATTTTCATTTGCTCAATGGCATTCTAAATCTGGTATTTTATTAGGTGTGACACCATTGGGGTTGCCAACTTTTGTAGCCTCAATGAAAAATTTTAGATGGCCCTCAACCTGGGGTAGCAAGTCGAAGAGGGTGCTGACATTTGGTAAAATTTGGTGTTTGAGCAAGAAAAGTCAGCATAGTGATGCTACAGGGAATAACTGGGGTGACAGTTTGCCAGGACCACTGTCTGATAAAATAACTTCTGTCATGAAACCACATAAAATAGACTATGTAAGAAGGGTTGAACAACCCTTCTGGGATAATAAACCCACTTGTCTCAAAAGATGGATAGCAAAGCTTATAAAGGTAAGAGGAATGGTTTTTGGTTTGCTCAATCCATGAGACATTGTCCATTTACTGTTCATATCAAAATTTCACCCACATGTCACCAAGAAACACAGATGATCAATATTTTTTAAAAGATCTTTCAAGATTCTTATAGAATTGTGTTACATTTCCTAAAATAAATTTTTTCAGGAATAAAGGGAAATCTCTCCTCTTAAGAGTGTGAAACAAAGTCTCTGTGATTATGAAATCCGTAGAGCTGTATTAAATATCAAGTCCTAAAGAAAGCTGGCCCTCTCACGGCAGCATCTCCAAGTAGCTGCGTCTAGTGGGAAAATGAACAGGAAATGTAATGTACACTATAAAGGAAACCCTAATACCAAACCGGTTATTACTTCCTGACATTCCTACCAATGACTTTGCTTTAGATCTGTAGAAAACTTATGTCCTGATGAACTTTGTTCATCACTACCACAAAATTGCACGGTTTTCTGCTTATTGTTTTCCTTTAGGTCTACTTATACACAAAACCATGATCGTCAACCTAGTTTTCACTTGTAAGTCAATTTGGATGCCTCCTTAAATCTGGTGAAATGAATTGCTGACATTTACTGAGCATGTAGACTATGCCAGACTTGTGCTGACTCCTCTAATTAATTACTTAGACTCCACAGGTCTGTCATAGAAGAAATGATGCCTCCGTGAATAGTAGGTAGAAAAAGAAAGCAGTGTGAACAGAACAGAAGGAAAAGCCTTTAAACATCCACTCTAAAGATAATGAGCTTATTCTACCTCCAAATGCATCAGTAGGAGTTAACGTAAAATAGGAAATTTTAGTTAAATGTCCATGCAGGTAAGGCACAAGAGATCATTGCTTAAAAATAATCATATTTGAATCATTGTTCTTCTCCTTCAGACTTAGCCATATATTGAGTGATTTTTTCTCAAAAGCCTTGTTCAGTTTGGAAAATTCTAAAGGGGAAACATGTTTTTGACCTTAGCACATCACCCGTAATTTCCTTTCATGGCTCTCCCTGGGTCTTCACCTGCCTCTTTTCACCTCTAATCTAAACTTGTTTCCCTGAAAAAGGGTTAAAACTCATTTACACCAAGGTTCAAAATGGAAAAAGGAGGAAATGGATTTCACATTGCATGATTATTTGCTATTTGCATCATATCTGGGATGAGAGTCCTCAATGAGAGTGGCCATGGTGCAATTTAGGCATCAACAAGATGGGGTGGATGACCCTGTCACTTTGGAGTAGCTGCTCTGATGCAGCTGGGTAAGAAAGTGCATCACAAGGGAAGAATGTCTTAGTCCTGTCTTGGTGCAGCCTGTGGAGGTCCGAGGACAAGCACATTGGTGGACGCCCTCCTTGTAGCTCTCTTCTACCACTGCACATCAGAACATAAGCGGGTGGGATGCCCCCTCAGAGGAAACATTGAGACTAATTCCGATGCACAGCCTTGAGTATCCTCATGGTCCCATCTGCTGGTGTCTCCCTGGGTCATGTGTGCCCCAAGTCCACTGGCTCGGAGCCAGCACAGCCACAGGAATTGCCGGAGGACTGCAGCCCTCATGGCCCCACTGCCTTATGAACTTAGTCCAGGCCCCAGGCTGCTCTGTTTCTGCCAGCAGTGGGGCTAGTGGGAACTAGGACTTGAGGGTGGGGGGAGGACTAACGTGGGGGGAATTTCCCTTTGGCTGGGCTGGCCAAAATGCTCCTCTGTGGGCACCAGCAGAATTCTGCCCTGTGCTGTGCTCCCCGGTGCCAGGGTGACCCTGAGTTTCAATTCAAAGCCCCACAGTCACTTCACTGTCCCTCCCCCGAGCACACAGATTCTCCCTCCATTTGGTGTGCTGGTGCAGCATTGCTGGGGACGGGGCAGCATGGGCAATGCAAGGTCGTGTTTCCTGCCCTCTTCAGTGCCTCTTTCCTTGGTATAATGTTAAAACCAGGTGGTATGATCACTCACCTGGTTTCTGGTTATTCTGAAGGTGCTCTCTTGCATGGATAGTTGTTGAGTTAGGTGTTCATGCAGAAGGACGATTGCTGGAAGTTTCTATTCGGCCATCTTGCTTTGCCCATACTCAAATGCCATGTATTTCTTGAAATGGTGAATTTCTGTATGTCTGTGTTGAATAGGTCTGCTGTCTTTCTTGTCAGTGTGGTTTGGATTTCTAAGTTACTACTTAGTAGCTACTACTTACTGCCAACTACTTACTATTACTTCTTACTAGCTACTACTTCTAACTACTAAGTTACCACTGCTGAATAGCTCCAGAATTGTAAAATAAAAATCAATTATCCTTCAAGAATTATAGTTTCCTAACCTGCAAAATGGAAATAATAATACCCATCTTGCAGTGCTCTTGTGTAGACTAAATGAGATAATGTATTAAATATTTAAAGTATATAGCACAGTATCTGCATTCTCAATGCTCAATGGCTGTTTTTCCATCATTTAATAAAAAAATGGCATCCCAGTCATGCCTCCCTACAAGGTAGATGTGTTGCTAAGGCATGTTAAGCATCTTAAGAACATAGTCTGTAAATAGAAAGTATTACTGTGACTCAGTTACATTCTTGGTTAGGTAAAATGTCTTGGTTCAGAGTCCAAAAAATGAACTCTGTTTGAAAATGTTACACTATGGATTCCTGTTTTGATGCTTAAGAAGCTGACCTATTGGTTTTGTCATAAGTCAGAAAAAGTGTTTGTCCATGTGCTTGGAACTAGGTGTATACAATTGTTGATAAGAATCCTACTTTTCTTAAAAAATCTAGATTTGTCATTACTTAGCAACACAAAACATAGGAAAAATAACTTTTTAAAAAAATTCTCAAGTTGACTATGTTCCCCAGAACGTGGGGAGTTAACTAACATTTTACTCTGCCAAGCATCTCCCTGAAGATCCACAGAGCCACAGCTGTAATATGTTAAGAAAGGGGCGATCCTCATCTCTTACTTTCAGGAACACTAGTATTAGTGTCACCTGGCCACTAATGAGGCCCTATGGAGCTAGAACAATAAGAGCTGTATTAATTATAAGAAGTACAAATTGATGGAAAATGTGTATCCTTCTGACCCTTATTAAGGGGCCATGATATGGGTCCTGAAAGACGAGGATGAGATTCCTAGAACAACTTCACTTTGCACTTTTGCTCAATATTTTTTTTTTCTGAGACAAGAATCTCACTCCATCACCCTGGGTAGAGTGCAGTGGTGTCATCATAGCTCATTGCCACCTCAAACTACTGGTCAAGTGATCCTCCTGCCTCATCCTCCCGAGTAGCTGGGACTATAGGCGTGCGCCACCATGCCCAGCTAATTTCTATTTTTGGTAAAGATAGGGTCTTGCTCTTGCTCAGGACTTTTGCTCTGTCATAAGTTGAACTCAGGTTTTAGGCAGAATGTGCAGCTGCATAAATATGTGAAGCTCTTTGTGACTATTCACTGGTTCCATATCGAGTTTTGCTAGGCACTGAGACATTCAAGTCCCTTAGATGAGGGTCTCTTTGTCTTTGAATGAGCAGTATGTCATTGGTGTGGTGTAACAAGCAGTGGGAAAAAACGAGGAGGGGGATTCATCCTGCCCAGAGGAGTTTGAACGTGGAGCCAGGAGCAAGCGCAGATTTTCACAGGCAGTCCGGGAGGTAAGGGCATTTTAGGCAACAGAATCCAGCTCTGGCAGCTGGGCCCCAAACCTCATAATGTGTAGTGTGGCCTTTCATGATTTCATTTTTAGTCAGCTTAAGACATTTTAATTTAATAAATCAATTGTGACATTAGTAAGGGTTATGTTTAAAGTGTTGTCTAACTTAATTTACTGGTTTATTTTACTTTGAGACAGGTAGTCTTTGATGAACCAAGAGAGAGGATAGCTACTCCTCTAATTGCACAAGCATGTAGCAATCAAGTGTGCTTTCAGCCCAGCTGAAATCTGTAATTAGAGAATGATTTGAATGTTTGTCCGTAGAAGGTTATGTATTACATTGGAGAGCACCTCATGCCATGTTAACATTCCCATTTCCATAATTTGTATTCAAGAGAGCTGTATGTTCAGATTTATGTACAATATTATTGGAGTAAGCTTAAGAAGGAAGAGACCACTTTCAAAGTGATCGATGATGTATCTGAGGAATGGAGATAAGGAAAAGTTTATTCTTATGTAATAACATTGGATACCGAAGTAAAATTCCCTCTTGGACTGCTGTTTAGCATTGTTGGATTGCAGCAATAAATGAATTTGGCCAGCCGTTTACCCTTTTCACTCAAGCATCAATTTCTAGAGAAATGACCCATACAGAAATCTTCTTCCCAGTGCCAGTCTTCTATAAATGAAGCTTTGGCAGGACAATGGATAAACTAGACAGTAAAAATAGTGGCTAATGGAGGCTGGAAATGTGTGGGGAATTGGATCTACATTCATGGATAGGAGTCATGAAGATGCACTGAGTCATAACAGGCAATTCATTCAACAATTATTTATGCCCTGCCGTGTGCTAGGCAACATTCCTGCCCATGTGGGTCTTACCCTCTCATGAGAGAAACAGACCATGAAAAGTAAGCACATGTCTAAATTGCAAGTTGAAATTAGTGCTATGAGGAAAATAAACATGGAGCCATTTTGCAGAATCCAAAATGGAAGAAGTTCGTTTAGAAAAGGTGGTCAGAGGAGGCCTTTCTTATGAGGCAGCATTTGTGTGCAGGATGAAAGAATTCTAGGAAGCAGCTATGTGAAGGGGCACGGTGGGGAGGGAGTAATGTGGTGTGTGAGCATTCCAGGCAGAGTGGAGGGATGTTCAGGGCAACATGGCAGGAAAGACTGAGCGCTCCCCAAAAGAGATGGGAGCCATGAGATGAATTTGATGAAGTAGGCGGAGGCTTGATCATTCAGGCCCTTGTAGGTTGTGGTAAGAGATTGGCATTGATTGTGCATGCAATAGGAAGCCGTCAAAGGTTTTTATGATGTTGTTTTGAATAACCAGACACGACTTATGTAATGAGAAGATCGTTGACTGCTGAGTGGGTAGTAAATTGAGGCGTGGTCCTGAGAAGCAAGTTAGGAAGGACTGTAGCAGCCCAGGTGAAAGATGTGCCTCTCTAGACTGGGGTAAAAGCATCAGAGATTGGAGGAAGCGTGTGTATCGGAGATATATTTTGGAGGAATACTGCAAAAACTTGCTTTTCACAGGTTCCTGGCTGGATCAGTTTTGGGGGATCATAAATGTTTAAGTGTCAGCTCAGATATTGGCAAGCAAATATTAACTGGATGCTAGAGATCAAGAAAGCAAATCTCCTCCTAAAATGCTATGGAAAAAGCTGAGGTGAGGAAAATATCTGAAACCCTGGGCATTAGGAAATTCATTTGTAAAACTTAGTCCTCTTAGAAGGATGTGAACTCCTCAGGTGAAGATTAGATAGGAAAGAGCTTTGCTTTTCCTGCTTCATCTTGCCATTTTTTAAACTTTGGGGAATCTCCCTCAAAATCCTCGTGTTCAAAAAGAGACGAAACACACAGTTAGTAGTTCTAGTTAGAGCATCCCAGCAGAGAATTGGGACCAACAACCAAAAAAATATCTTGTCCAAAGATCTTTTTGCTTTAGTAAGGACTTAAACATTGTAGCATCTTTTAGTGAGCTTGTAGATGCTTGTAAGGGATCTGAGCAATTCTGAATTTTCCTTTAATGTGTCCTAAAAATGTTTTTTTATGTCTATCTTGCATCAAAATATACTTCTGGAGTAAAGATATTTACCATTACTCCTTTAAAAATAACATGTAGCTTACGTGGGCTGAAAACAAGTTCCTATACAAGCTAGAAGATGTTATTACTAAGGGGTAATTCTAAATGTCTTTAGGATACTCTGAAATAATATAATGCTTACAATCTGCTAGAGAAAGAGGACCAGATCTGTTGGATTTGTATAATATCAAATTAACAAATTCTTAGCTTTGTGTAAGCTTCTGCTGGAGCCTGGATCTTTAAGATAATCACAAATGCAAGAAGCCAAAGGCTCCGGACAGTTCATTTCCCCTGTGACATTCTCCATGCTGACTCTGACCCCTTGGGGCAGAGGAATTCCACAGCAGTGAATTCTTCCTCCTGTTCTGCCTCAGGACTTCTCTCCCAGACATCATTCCTTGTCCCACGAGTGGGAGTGAAGCTTTAGAGAGATGGAAAATGTTTCTTCTACACTTAAGTAAGTAATGGGGAATCGGGGACTAGTCATGAGAGCGAAGGAGGGAAGAGACTGTCTCTCCCGTGTTTTAGGTGCTGGTCTCTACAGCAGACTTGAAGCTGATGACAGATGTTAGGCCAAGACATGTTAGTAGTTATTTTATTTGACAAACAACAATTTGTTCACCTGGTTTTGCCTCCTGACCTCTGGTTAAGGTTTAGAAGCAACTGTGATAAAGCATCAAACTCAATTTTAAAGGGAATCCTTTGTGAAAGCATGTGCTGAGTGTGTGTGCATCGGGGGGGTATTGGAGGAGGGGCGCGCCAGGAGTGGACATCAGTATCGAGACATTTTGAGAACATATGTTTCAATACACGATACGGAAAGAAAACAGGGTCATATTCAGGCACCCTTAGATTTTTAAAAAGTCTTAAAAACGTAAGTAGAATGGCCACTGAGCACATAAAGAGGCACTCTGCACCATTTGCCATCAGGGAAGTGCAAATCAGACCCACAGTGAGATACACTTCCTACTCATAGGATGGCTGTAATAAAAAAGACAGACAGTAACAAGTTTTGGGGATGATGAGAATATATGGAACCCACACGCATTGTTGGTAGGAATGTGAAACACTGCAGCCCGCTTGGGAGAACAGTCTGACAGTTCCTCAAAAAGTCAGCATAGTTACCAGGTGACCCAGCAGTTTCCTTCTAGATACATACCTACAAGAAATGAAAACATTTGTCCACACAATAACCTGTACACAAATGTTCTGTTAGCATTATTCATAATATTCACAAAGTAGAAACAACCCAAATGTCCTTCAGCTGATGAATGGATAAATGTGGTGTATCCGTACAATGGAATATTATTGAGCAATTAACAAAAATGGAGCGCTGATACATGCTGTGGCATGGATTTACTTTGAAAATGTGAAGGGAAAGAAGCCAGTCACAAAAGACTACATACTGTATGATTTGATTATGAGATTTCCAGAATAGGCAAATGTATGGGGTCTGAACAAAGATTCGTCTTTGTCAGGGGTTGGGGAATGAGGTGTCAGGTGCGAGGGAGGAATGGAGAGTGAGTGCCGATGAGGCTTCCTTTGGGGAACAGGAAACGTTCTAAAACTAGATGGCTGTAGACAGTCGCACAGCCCCATTAGCGTACTGAAATGAAACAAAACGGAACTGTTCACTTTAAATGGGTGAATGGTGCGGTATGTGAACGATAGCTCAATAAGGCTGTTTTTGAAGAAAGAAAGAAAGAGAAAGTCAGTAAAATTCTCATATTACAGTTGTAAGCATCAAAATGGACCACGCTTGAGCACAGTGGTCTCCGTTGAGATGGTTCACAGCTGTGATGTCCTCTGTGGGTTCCTCCTCTTCCTGCCTGGCACACGCCTGCCCGTTCCTCTGTGCCCCAGGTAGTTCCACATGTACTCAAGGAAAACAAATCTTCTAACTACTAACATGGCCATTAGCTAAATTAAAATTTGGGAAATAAATCTGTTGGAAAAACTGTGAAGAAAAAAAAAAGAAATTGCACAGCTTATTTCAAAATAAAAAAGATCATTGATTGAGGAAATTAGTAGTTGACAGTAGCTTGACTCTGTACTGATGAAATGAGCCAGTGCTTTCCCTGTGTAAACCCATTTCAGGAAGTCTAAGTCGTGTTTAAAAAAATACGCACATATAATAGATATTATATATGTGCATATGTGTGTATATTTTGAAATTATTCATCTGTTGCAAACTTTTTCAAATCTAATCTCCAAAGAAGGAATTATATTAGGCAAGTTTCCTTAACACAGGGGACCTATAGTTCTAATGGAGAAGAGATAAATACTTAGAAAAAAAGAATTAGATATAAAAATGGTCTAATTACATAAAAATGAAAGAGAAAAGGAATAGGTCTATCTTTGCTGTGGGCTAAAGACTTGCATCTTTTGCTTCACCCGCTCTTAAGAATCCCTGACCTACCTGGTGTCCCCTGCCCCTGCCTTTCTGGTTACTAACACAGGACCACACTCTGCTGGCCTTCAGACCAAGTCACTACTCAGGGTTTTTGCTTATGCTTGTCATGCAAAGTTGGGCTTAGAAGCTTGAGACGTGGGTAGCTGCCAGGTCATAAGAAGAATTTTGAGTCTATGGAAAGGAGACTTGTTTAAGGCAGATAGTAGTGGAGACAGACCTTTTATATGGCGCTTACTAGCCAGTGGACACTCAGTGAAGATTAACCATGCTGATGCTGCAGAACTGGCTGTAGAATTACAGTTTGGTCTTGATATTGACATTTCTAGTTCATTCACGTGTCCGTCAGTTGAACTACAACCATTGTGACAAATCAGTATCATGTAGCTGGGGTTCTTTGGCTTATGTGGAAAACTATTGCATACAATTTGTTCCTTCTTAAAGGCATAAGTACATCATCATCATCATTTAAATTATTACATATATATAATTTTTGCAGCTTTATTGAGGCATAATTGACACATAAAAATTATATGTATTTAAGGTGTACAATGTGATGTTTTGATATACATATATATTGTGAAGTGATTATCAAATCAAGCTAACATATCCATCAACCTTTTTTTTTGTGGTGAGAACACTTATGATCTAGTCTTCTAGCAAATTTCAAGTATACAGTACATATTATTAATTGTAGTCACTAAGCTGTATGTTAAGTCTGCAGACTCGCTCAACTTATAACTCAAAATTTTTTATTCTTCAACCAATACCTTGTATATCCTATATACTTTTTATAATTTCACATTAAAATCAAATTCTAAAATTCTTGGTATTTTAGGACCTATGATTTTGCAGTTTTTCGAGAGTAATAATTTTGCAGAGCCAAATAAATGAAAATAACACTATGCCTAATATAATTCCTATGATGAGGTAAAACTTTGTTTTACAATTTAGGCTTTCTAATTATAACTATAATTTATTAATGCATAGATATACCAGAGGTCTGTCTGCTCATTCGTTTTGAATATTGTCTGACATGAAGCCTATGAGCATTTTTCTTTTATTTCATTCTATTTTGCTTTATTTGGCTTTTGTTTCCTGAGTATGATCTGTAATGAAACACTTAGGATCTCGGATACCTTGAATGTCTTTCCAAGTCTGAAAACTTTATTTCATCAACTTCATCTGTCACTTTATCTTGTTGGTAATACTAAACATTCTCTAATCCATCAGCGTTGTCTCCACTTCTCTCCCACACGGCCCCAGCCACATCCCACTGCCAATTGATTAGAGAGGTCGCTACCTTCCTTTAGGACTAGCAGTGAGGCTGGCACCCGAGTGTCACGCTCTGTATCTAGATGAAAGAAAGTGCCCCTGGCCAACGTGTCTCCACAGCTCATTGATCTCTCTCTGGAGAAAGGCTTGTATGTCTCCTTGCAGAGTCCTTTTTTGAATGATTTAAAACTTGATGCTGAGCTATATCTAAAGTCCTGTTTGGATAGTTGTGCCTTACAGAATGAGGGTCATCCCAAAAGCTGCCACTTCTGCCTTTACAAAAAGAGCATGCAGACCTCTCCTAGAGCAAGCTACCCTGCCGCCGCGTTGTGTGGAATGAGCTCATGGTTATAACTGGCAACATGAAAGGCAAGGTGAAGAGGAACATGAAGGTGTCCTTGTGCTAGTGCCCCGGTAGGAAGTAGGTCTGTGCCCTACCCCTTGGAGCTTCAAGCTTTCTGGCATTTTGGAAGGAAATTTTAATTTTTAAAAAGCAGTCATTTCGATGAGGACAAAATTCCAGCTGTGTTGGCTGAGTCAGCAGCAGTTTTGTTGTGGGCAGATTAGACCCAGCGTCATTAGGTGAATACCATTTCTTTTTGGCCTTCACAAGGTTCTTCTGCCCCTGGAGTGGTTCAGGGGATGAGCTGAGAGATGAGCTGGAGTGTGCCCTGGGGGAAAAGCCAACATTAGAGAGGGCAGCCTGCCTGCTCCCTGAGAGGGTCTGATCCCCTGAGTTCCATTAACCCCAAACGACCTTGGTCTGCACCAAATTAGGAGTCATGGGGTACAGAACTAGCAGAGTAGCAGAGAAAAATGTACCTGATTTAGTACTCCAGTAGGGTAAGACTGATGGAGTAACAACAGAAGTAACAACACTTCTTTAAGTGCAGTGTTGAGTTTTTTTAAAAATAGGGCATGTCTGCTTTTATACAAATGACTTAGTATTTTGCTCTGTATATTTAAGCATTATTAATATTCCCCTGTTGTTTTATAATATGGGCCTCTAAGGTAGGCTGCATTTACTATCACTTAAAATTAAGATACATAGCCATTCACACTTTTCAAAAAAAAAATATATTGAATGCTCATGCTATTTAGGCATTCATTTAGAATTTAAGATAGCCAGAAGTGGAAGTTTACAAGCAAGAATCCCCATTCCTCTAAGTTTTAATTTATCAGAAAACAAAAATGTGTCAGAGATACGTCTCTAAAATGTGTTGGGTGAGGAAAAAGGACAAATGTAGAAGTACTAACTCTTTAATCTTTAAAATATTCTAATTATCATTACATATTTAGATAATACATATTTTGCAGACATAAAGCACATCAGAAATAAATAAAAGTGTATTCCTAGATCTTATTTTTACGAGATGGGATTAATTTTAAAAATTAACCTCTGGAGTTCAAATTCCTGTGCCCTAAGGGTGAACATTTTTGGAAAGTTTGATAAAATTCCATTTGGCCACTTTAAAGTTTTCTAAGTGTATGGGGAGGTAATAAGATGAAGCATGGTTAGGAAAAAAGGATATTTCATCAGTTAAGGGTATTTCAGATGCTCCCAGATAACTCAGTAGCTTTCATTTTAAACATCAGACTAGATGTGGATATTAATGCATTCTTAAATTCATGTGCTGTTTTTAAGACAGAAGCACTCATAATCCTCGTGACTTTGTATGTGAGTTTATTTCCCACAACCTCTCATTAATTTTCTTAATGTTTTCCTTTTACACAATCCAAATAGGATGGGTAGTAAGAGCATGTGCTTATAGTTGAAAAGACCAGGATTTGACATATGTCCCAGATAGTACCTGTGTATCCTTGACAAGTTAATTAAGCCTAAATTTCCCCTTCTATAAAATGAAGGTACTCAAAGTACCCAGTTCCTGGAGTGAATTTAAAGAAGATCACGGAGTATAGAGTATAAAGCATTTATTTAGCACACTCTTTTACATATGGAAACTTCTTGGTTAACATCAACTGCTGTCATTATCATTTATATATCAATGTTGTTCTAAAAGCAGTAACCTTAGTATCCTGAAGAGTTAGCGTTAAATAAATTCATAGAAGCCAAACACCACACAATTCTATTCTATCAACAACCCTTCCCTCAATTTGTATTCCTACAGTATGAATTGAAGCACTATCATTTATAGGCTCTTTGACCTTGGGCTATTATTTAATCTTAGTCAACTTTGGTTTTCTATTTTGTACAGGTGAGATAACGATCTCTCAAGTACTTAGTATTGAGGCTGTTAATGATATTAAATGAGAAAGTTCCAACACAGTGAATAGCTATTAAAAGCAAGTTGCATAATGATGCTGATCTCAGAAAAGCTAAGTATGAAATATTCACATCCAAATTCTTAATATAAGTGACCATTTTTTATTTTCTACCTGATTGTTTAGTGAATTCCCTAACAAGAATAATGGAGTTCACAAACTTTTGGGACAATTATCATAATAGATAGTTTTATTCATAATTTTTTAGTCCACAGCTATAATCTGTTTACAATTTGGAGGCTCAAAAACCTCCAAAACCAAAAGTGTATTCACAGGTTTGTGGCAAGCTTATCTGTCAGTAAATCTTAACTTACATGAGGCTATCTATAGTCTTTCCTCATCCCAGTTAGATGAATGTTCCTATGTTTATTACAGAAATATTAATGTGTTTGATTATTCCATGCTACGTCAGGCCCTTTAGATAGTGTTATATACCATATTCCTGTCTGAAATTGGAAAAGTTCTGAATTCTGTAACCCAGGTGGCCCCAGGGGTTTGGGGTAAAGGCTGACAGAATGAATGGACATCTGGCTGACCGAACCATGTACTCCCTGGCTCTTCTGCTCTCTCTAGAACCACACAGATAAATCCAATCCCTTGTTCCACGTAATGAATCTTCTGATATTTAAGGTTAGCTGTGGAAATGCTACCGTGTTTTGTATTGCCCTGATATAGTATCTCCAGTTCTCTTCAGTGTTTTGGAGTCTCTTTGGACTTTTCTGATTCACTTACATTCCTGATCAGCCTGGTGATCATCTGATATTTCAGCTATGTCCTTGCTGGGACCATGATTCATACAACAGATTGCACTTCTCAACTTGTCACCGTTTCCCAGTGTCGGCAGGCCAAACCCTTCACCCTTCTTGCTCCAGGAGAAATTCTCCAATTGGACTATTTCAAAATCAGTGATTACCAAGCTAAGGTAGATTCGTAAGGAATGGATGTTCTGGGACAAATCCTGGGAAGCATGAGGGGAACAGGAAGATTTTCATTTTCCTCTATAATCATTCCCCAGGTGCCACCTTCCACTTTCTTCAAACTCTGAACACCACTTCTGCATTCTTCACTCAAAACATATGACTTATCCATATACTTTACTGAGGTCATTAACATGTATGTGTTTATTAACATATCTACTGTATGCCAGGCACTGGAGTTGTGATCCAACCAAATCCCTGCACTGGTGGAGCTCAAATGACAGTAGGGGGGACCGGATCATTAATAAATATATCCCGGGGTTCTGACGAAAAGTAGAGCAGGGCAAAGGGAAGACAAAGTTATAGGAGGTTGTGTGTTTTATATAGTTCAACCAGTGTCTCTCTGAGAAGCACGGACATGAAGGAAATGAGACTAAACTAGTGGATATCTAGGTGATCGCTGCAGACAGAGAGAATAGCATGTGCAAAGCCTGAGGGAGGCGTGTGTCTAAGAAGGAGGCCACAGTGGCTGGAACAGAGGGAGCAAGAGTAGAGAGGTAGAAGGTGAGTTCAGAGAGCAAGCCGTGGGCCAGACCCTGGAGCCTGGCGAGCCAGGTGTAGGACGGCATCAGGAAGAACCATGCGTGATACGCTAGTAGCAGGGTGAGAAAGATGAGGATTTGGCATCTGGGGGGAATGGGTGACATGCACGAGAGTAGTCTTTGTTGAGTGGTTAAGGGCAATTGCCTGATTACATGGGAGCAGAGGAAGCAGAGGCAGTGGCTATAGGAAACTCTCTTGAGGAGTTTGTGTATATATATGAAGGGTCACAGTGAAAAAGGATAGCTAGCCAGAGGGGGGATGCATCAATGTTTTGTTTTTGTTTTTGATAGTGGGATAAGCAGCATATTTGTAGCTGGACAGAAATAATCCAGTAGAGGAAAAATTCTGACCCTTGTTCTCTCTTAATATGTGTGGTTCCTTGATCCGTTCCTGCCTTGTATCTCCCACATCTTATTCCTTAATTAAGCCATTCTTCCTCTTGCATAATTCTCAACTCTTATGATATAAATAGCTTTGTTGAACTCTTTTATGAGTTTTACAGGGAGGAAATTGGATAAACTCTCCATAAACTAATTCCTATGTCTAATAACCCTTGAGGTTCACCCCCCATAACCTCCCATTGAAAATTCTTTCTAAAAAAATAGGATACAAATGATATATACATGTCATCCATGCTACAGAAGTGTCAAAAAGCACAGTGTAAGTACCAATAGAGCTTAACGTTATATCTCACTAGCTGCAATCAGAAATTTTTCTGAACTGTAGGGAAAGATGAAGAAAATATTTTAACACAGGTGGAAATAGTAAAAGGATGTTTGCATAAAAAATGTCAAATGTAGTAAACAGCACTCTTCTCCTATAATAAAAGATGAACTTTGCTGTCAAATATGATCTTACAGTAGTCTGGGCTGTCATGTACAGCAGGAGTTTTTGCTTTTGTTTTTGTTTTTTAATTTACTGTCATAAGTTTGTGGAACCAGTGATTGTCGTTTTACCATTTTATTAAGGAAATCTAAAACATCCTCGATATGTACAGAAAGAACAGAGCATTTCTACAGGATTTAAAAGGCACATCAACTGAGCTACTTCTGTGAATTTCATGGAAATTCAAGTCTAACATGGAAGTAAAATAGTGTCTGCTACAAGATACATGAAATTTTTTTTATTAAATCAGAGATTTAAAAATATTAATGATAAACAATATGATCAGAAGCTTAAAAATCCTAACATAAATGGACACCAATATTCTTATTTTAACAAACTGTTCAGCTTATCATTTGAGTATTGAAAAAAGTTCTAAATAGCGCCTTTCAGATTTCTCCGTTTTTTCCTGATATTATATCAGTTATTTGTGGAAGAATAAGAAAGAAGGATACTGTTGGTTTTACAGAATAGAATTCAGGCTCTCCATTTACAAAATGGAATGTGAACCTTGCTGTTCACTCGTCCCCTCTCTAAAGCACTTGTGTTTTCCTTCTTCAGCAGCACCGATCATCACAGTTGCAGGACTTGTCCCAGACAGTAGCCACCTCTGACTGCTATTCAGTCAAGACCGATGCAATTTGAGATGAAGTATGCTAACTGTCATTTGTTCTGTCAAATAGATCTCTCAGTTTTACCAGGTTAGATTACCAAAAACAGCATAGCAGGCTTGAAGTATTGGTTAGCTTCCCTATCTCAAGAAATGCCCTTACCGAGTTCAAGGTTCATCTCAATTTACATTGAGGTTTTGTGTGGGGAAAAAAAAAATTGGCCGTTGAAAAACTTCTGTAATCCTCTATATTTTTAGATTTGTACTGACTACATTTAATATGCCTTATTTAGAGAACCATGTCAAAAATTCCCCCTAGAAATTAGAATCAGGAAAAAAATGCATGCACACATGGTAGCAGGTTTTTTTTGTTTTTGTTTTTGTTTTTGTTTTTTTCTTTTTTTTTTTTTTGAGACAGAGTCTAGCTCTGTCACCCTGGCTAGAGCACATCATAGCTGGGGCATCATCATAGCTCGCTGCAACCTTAAACTCCTAGGTCAAGTGATTCTTCTGCTCAAACAAACAGATGGGACTACACAAGCCATGATGCCGGCTAATTTTTTCTGTTTGTAGAGGGGTGTCTTGCTCTTACTCAGGCTGGTCTTGAACTCCTGGCCTCAAGAGATCCTCCCGCCTTGGCCTCCCAGAGTGCTAGGATTACAAGCATCAGCCACCGTGCCCAGCCATGGCAGTTTTATCTTCTCCAGATAAATCTTACATGGTTTTCTTTTTCAAAAATAAATGCTATAGCCCATTGTGTTTCCATTACTACTTTTGCTTGAAAAGAGATCAGAATTTGTCTAATAATCCAATAGAACTTCTCCCCAGGGTCTGATAAAACACATATACCTGTTTTCTAGTTTCTCTTTTAAAGTAAGTCATTTGAACTGACACATCTTATAT
The DNA here is from genome assembly GCA_963574885.1 of Lepilemur ruficaudatus. Classification (NCBI taxonomy): domain Eukaryota; kingdom Metazoa; phylum Chordata; class Mammalia; order Primates; family Lepilemuridae; genus Lepilemur; species Lepilemur ruficaudatus. The sequence continues at coordinate 26,382 of CAUYRT010073111.1, forward strand.
TTTCAGAATTGTAAAAGAGTCAGTCTTTTAGAATCAAATGATTTTAAATAAAATATAATAAATAATACATATAAGTGAATATATAAGTAATGTGGGTATATAATACATAATATAAATGCACATATTGATATAAGTGGGTAAGTAGATAAAATAGAAGATGATACTGATGATTGCATATTCACTTAACAGTGTAAGTGTTGTTTTTGTTTGTTCTTTAACTTCTCCCAGACATTATGCTGTGCTCCCAGATAGGGGTTCTCAACCCCTGGACCAGCATCCCGTTCTCTGGGGACTTGTTAGGGTTGCAGATTCTTGACTCCTACTCTAGACCTGCTGATCATGGGTGTAGAAACAAGCAGTCTGTGTTTTAACAAGCCCTTCAGGTGATTCCTCTGCTCACTCAAGTTTAAAAACTATTGTTCTAGGTCTCAGGTAATAAAAAGGTGAATGTAATTCACAACACGAACTACCTTTTACATGCATCCTTGCCTCCTGTTTGTCTTCCTGCCTTCTTGCATCCCTGTGTCGTCGTCTTTCATCTTCCCCCGTGTACATGCATCATAAGAGGCGACATAGCATGGTGGTTAAAGCTTAAGCTTGGGAATAGACTGTGTTTGTCTGGATTTGACCTACAAGTGTGCCACAAATCTGTGTATGACCCTGAGCAGATAATTGACCATTTTAAGTTTCATTTTCCTTATCTGTAAAAGTTGGGTATAGGACGGCATCAGGTAGGACGATACTTAATACTGCTAGTGCTAGGGTGAGAAAGATGAGGATTTGGCGTCTTGGGGCAATGGGTGACATGCACGAGAGTAGTCTCCATTGAGTGGTTAAGGGCATCACTCTACACTGTCTACCTCATGAGGTTATTATGAGATTTAAAGGAGCTAATAATATCTGTGAGCCCTCTCAGCCCAGTGCCTGGCACACACTGTAAGGTGTCGGTGAGTGTTGGCTGCTTCTGTGATGAGCCAGGCACTGTGCTGGGCATGGGATACACGTAGGGAGGGAGAAGGTGCTGACTGCCTTCAAGGAGCTTACATTACAGTGTCTTTAAGATGCTCATTCTATGGACACTCTCTAAAGGGGAAAGAATATTGAACTCAGGAAATAAATTGGAGGTCATCTATTCCAATCTACTTTCTATTGTAAGAATATGATTTTTACAAGACTAATGGCCAGACATTAAGCCCAGGCTTTGATTGCCTTTTCAGTGCTAGGGTGATATGGGCTCTGAAGTCGATCAGATCTGGATTCTCTCCTTCATTCTTCTGTTATGTGACCTCAAGAACCTCTCTGAGCCCCAGGCTCCTCATCTCCAAAACAGGATGATGACATCTCTCATGTTTGATCACCAGATGGCTAAATGAGATGATGCACATGAGGTGCTCACTGTCTCTGGCACAGCCCTGACCCACTGCAAATGTTCATTTTCTTCAAGTAGAAAAAAAAAACAAGATATTTTTTTGGACCTGTCCAACTGCTAGGATAGTTTTCCATCTTCTCAGATTAAAGCAGTGTTTATATAAATTTTATCAATTGACCTTTTGTCAACCTTCCTCAGTGTGATGCCTTAAGGAATATAACTGAATATAAAGACACTCTGTTATCTTCTTTGGACATATCTGCTCATTGTAAATTCATCTAAGCATCCTCTCACGTAGCCATCATTTCTCTATTTGGTTCACAGACATCCCTTGAGAAATTCCTTAGATGCTTCATTGAAATGAAGATATATTACATCCATGTCATTTATCTTTTCCCCTCACCAAGCAGTTAGTGAAGCTAATTTGACATGATTCCATGATGAAGGCTTACAGCCTGGTAATGATCATATATTGAACACAAAATTAGGTCCTCTGTGAGATGGAAGAAAGTAGAATACCCTAAACTATTTCATAACTTTAAATTTGATGTATATTCACTCAAACTAAATTGTTATTTGCAGACGGAATTGTAACAGTAAATCAGTAAACTCAAAGGTCAAGTCAAATAAAGTCCTGGGTAGTTTACTCAAAATGTGATTTGGACATCTACACATGGCTGAAGAGTTCGCCGCAAGGAGGCCAAAAAACAAGAGATTGAGATTTAAGCCCGAGTTATTTGCTAAAATGTATCCCTGTGTTTTTTTTTTTTTAGTTGAAACACAATTTCCCTGTGAATCACCATTCATTCGTTGAGTCAGCTATTTTTTAAACATCTAGTAAATACCTTAAATGCCTGTATGATTTTCAGTATTATGCCCTGGGAATATAAACGTGGCTATACCTGATCCCTCAGCTCAAGGAATATACTACTCAGCAAGGCAAAAAGACAAGAGTTGTAAGTCCTCTTCAAAATAAAACTCTGAACAAAATTATGGGAAAGCATAGGGGATTGTGTAAATAAGCCTGCCTGGAAGGTCAGACATGTCTCCTATAGGAAGCTAATTTTGACTTAACTTGAAGGACCCCATGGGAGAGAGCACAGGAAAAGCAAAAGAGAATGGGCAGTCCCAGGGGGACAGATTTCGCAAAGATATCCCACAGGAGCAGGGGCGGTTCTGTGCTGCTGGGGGCCTAGGGAGCATGTGGAGAATCAGGGGAAATTAGGTTAGCTGGAGCCAAACTGTAAATGGCCTTGCATTCCTCACTGAGGAACTTAAATCATTTTTTTTCCTTGGCAAATGAATAAGTGGCTGAGATGATTCCCGCATTTGTGAAGGATGGATTGGACTTTTACATATAGAGGCCAGTCTGCAGGGTATGGCAGTGGTTCAGGTGACGAGAGGGGGCTTGAAAACCAATCAGGGACAGTGGAATTAGAGAGTTTGGGACAGATTTTAAAATCGTGACTGAGGAATAATTAACAGAACTTGTTAACTCTTTGCATATACATGGAGGGTGGTGAAGAGGGAGAGGAGGGATTCAGAGGTTTGTCAGGGAACTGAATGAATGGTTTGAATGGTTTGAATGGTTATGCCTTTAACCAAGGCCCAGGCGGGTGACAGGGAGAAGCAGTCCTCCCCCAATCCACGTGGACCTGGGGCTGGAGGGCATGGTCAAAGCTAGAGGTACGAATCTACAGGTCTTTGGGTAGAAATGATGGTTGGAATTTACAAAGTGGAGATTCCCACCGATACCATAGAGTCAGGACTAGAGTCTTGGGGGAGGAAAAAAAAAAAACATTTGAGGGGAAGTTTAATGAATATGCAGCAAAAGAGATGAAGGAAGCATGTCCAGAAAGATAGCTGGAAAACTCAGAATTTCCCTGAGGACGGAAGGGAAATTTAAAGACTAAGGGATGGGCTAACCATTTCGGAGGCATTCGCGTGGTGGAAAGGGAAGACTGGAAAGCGGCTGGTGGATTTGCCAGTGAGGGAAGTGTTGACAGCTTTGTGATTAAACACAGAGGAGCAGATGTGAATGATGATCCGTGTGTGTGTGATTTATTTGTTTTGTTTGTTTTAAAATAAGGGGAAAACAGCATTCACCCATACTCATTTTTACTTATCTGTAGCCATTCTAAAATTGTGGGGAAAAGATCACCACTTCTGAGGTAGCTCACCAAGAATTATGATGTGCATCTTATAGAATCTCAGACAGCCATCAGAGAGATGAGGGCTACAGGGAATTAATTTGATTGGTTGAATATATTTTCTTATGAATAAATGGTCCTCTCATCTCTTTTGCCCCTAAAGACCCCCCAGAAAAATTGTTTCATGAAACACTAATACACGTAATATCTGCACCTTAACTTAATGTTCACAGGAGGAATACCCTTGTGGTTTCTGGAGCGTGAGCATGGAACGTGCCTGTCTAATTAGCAAAGAATCTTAGATTTTGGACTATGAATATTCCTCAAAATTCAGCTCCTGTTGTTGATAGAAGTGGCAGACTTGCTTCGTGTATTACTATGAAGCGAGAGGAATGATACCTGTGTGATGCATCTGTGCTGGTCTCCCGGCCCCAGGGAGCCAGCGCCCCGCCCATTTGGACTGCTGGGCATAATGTTCCTGTGCATTTAATGTCCATGACTGAGCAGCGCGAAGGATTTTTTAAAGCTTGGTTTTCTTTGTGTCAGGAGTTACTTTGTGCTCATCGTGACTGCTGTCCATGACCACCACGTGGCGTGCAAATGCAGTGTTTTCTCTGAACAAAAGTCAGAGATTCTCAGCGATGAGATTCAGAACTATGTACCCGAGGAAAGTTCTTTTTCTTCGAGATAATGATAAGTGACTTTGGGTTGGTTTTGTTTCCAGTATATCTCAGAGGTTTTGTGGTTTTATATGTATGTATTTAAAGTCATTGAGGTTATAAAGGACAGAAGACAGAGCCAGAAATAAACTTTCCCATATCACCTTTAATTCTACAAGGCGTCTAATATCTGCTTCTGGCTTTACCTGGAGAGAGAGAGACCCACAACTCTTAAGCTGACATCCTAACCAGCCTTTGTCTGGAGTCTCTGTCACCTCTGTCTCTTCTTCTCCCTCCCTGGACTCGGTGTGTGTGTCTCTCTCTCTTTTTTTTTTTTAATTTCTCTTCTGGCTTTAAAAAAAAAAACAACTTAAATTTGTTGGCAGACATGATGGCGTTATGTTTCAGTGCAGAACGTTGTGAAATGGTAGTGATGATAATTATGTCTACTCTTAGTTTATTGTTAGAAGACCCATCTCTGCTCTGTCAGGACCTCAGACCTGTGACATCCCAGCTTTGTGCACAAATCTCTCATAGGCTGGTAGATTCCAGTGGTGAATCAGGCTACTCCCAGAAAGCCAAGTTGGAGCCAGCAGGAAATGAATCCGTCTGCCACAGATACTTATTTAGACCAAATTATTAATGTTTAGTGGCAGAAGAGTGGCTCCCTCTCCCATTCGATTGAATGATGAGAGCGTATCTGTTTTCTTGATAAGACTGTGGCCAGCTTGGCGTTTGGTCCCAGAGGTAGATGCAGATTATTCTGCTTGCAGGGCAGGCTGCAGGGATGTCTGGTTTCTTTTCTCTGAAACTGTGCCAGAGTGTATCTCCCTTATTCATCTCACGAACTGTTTTTAAACTTAATCACAGTGAACTTTTTGTATATGTTTGCCTGACAATAAATGGGTCTGGGGCTAGGGAGGGAGAGTGTAGAGAAAAATACATCTTTATTAGGAGAGAAATGAGAAACCACTCTCCTTGTTTAGAATAACCTTTAGTGTAAATAAGCCCAGTTATAGTAAGGGCGATATTTGAGAAACTTTTCATTTGTTTTGAAAAATACCAAGATAAAAATGATAATGGGAATTTAAAACTAGTTTTAACAAGTCCTATGCTAAAAAGTGTTTTCTATTCTCTCACATCTGTCTTCTCTGATATTGTAAACCTTAAAAATATTCTAATTCTTTTGGACTCAAATTTTCTTTGCTTAATAACTTACTTTTATGCTTAATATCCTCAAATCAAATGAAGCTGTTACCACTTAGAATATTTGCATGTAAGGAATAAAAATCTATATAAATACATATCTATATAAATGTATTGAAATTTATTTAGCTTCTCTTTAGGTACATTTATAACTTTATATTTTAGAATATAAATTTAGTATAAGAATTTTTTTAAAGTATATTTGAATTTAAGCTTTAATGCTTAAATGCTTAATGCTTAAATTCATTAAAGCTTTAATGTTTTCATCTGGTCATTTTTGCCCAAAACCCGGAACACAGTTTCAACTGGGGGATAAACTCATAGTCATATTCTCCACCAAATGCTTCACTTCTCCTGCATTTGGTTCTCTGTAGCATCACATACTCTGTCATTACCAATTAATGATGTCACATTTCTTTACCTTGATAAGCTTGAATTTCAGGTTTTACATTCGTTCCAGCGTTACTTTCTATCTGTAAGAACAACCTGGGTAAGCAGGTTGGATGGTGCAGTGTGACTAGGTATACGATATCGTAGAGTCTTAGGCTCTTTGAAATTTAGAGCTGTGATGTCCTGCCTATCTGTTAGTCAGACTATAGGCTTCCCTAACCTCCCGAACACAGCTGTAGCCCTCAAGTATGTGGGAGTTGGAGTGGGGGGAAGAAGTTCTGTAGCTAAAATTACTGCCTCCAAGTCCAGAAACTCTATTCCTTTAGCTTGTACTAAACGTGGAATGTCACTGCTCTAATCTGAGGCACCAGTTAAATTAGCTTAGTTATCTGGTTTTCTCCTCTAAAGAAGATAGAAATTATTATATTAAAAGAAGATAGAGTTTCTGTGTAAAGCAGGCATGCTGGCTTTAGAGAGAAGTGATCACAGCCTGCCTTCCTATGAGGAAACAGAAAACGTAAAAAGTATACACAAAACTAACATAGTATTGGGTCAGCGTATGGGCAAGCTGTCTTATACATCTCAAGAGGCCTTAGAAGGGTGGCCCTATGTTGTAGCACATTACAACAGAGATGCGTCCACTGATGAACATGGGCCATCAAGTAAAATTTAAATTGTTCCCCTTATTTAAGAAAGAGAAAAATTTAATTTGTTTCAAAAAGGACTTTATTCAAAATTGATTGTACAAAGATTGGTTGTAAAAGGGGCAAGTTTCCATTATTTAGGAAGCACACATTCATTCATTCATCTCTCTGAGCACTGCTAGAAGGAAATTTTGCTTTTGGGTAAAATTTGTTTTGGTCATATTGGTTACCTACTCTGTTTGCCAAACCTGATTCCATATGTCCATGGGTTATTTCCCGTAACTAAATTCTCCCTTGAAAGATAAAGAATGCTTCATGTTCTTTGATCACTCTTAGTCCTCCATTTAAGAGATAAGTACATACCTTTGAAATTTATTCAGCATGGTTTTGTTTCTGAAGTTTCACAGACAATAAAAAATATTATGACAAAATACTCACATAAACCTCACATTTTATAGCTATTATCTACCATTTAGTATCCATGTATTCCATCTAAAAGATAATGCTACATTTCCTGTTTTCTAGTCTCTGCTTTCTGTGTGGTTGTCTATTTTTCCCCAAAATCACTAAAAGTGATGAATGAAGTTTCTTTTCACTAACACATGATTTGGTTTTGTTCATAGTTTCCTTCTGTTATCTAGATTGCTAATTAGAAGCTGCAACTGTTACAATGAGCCTATCACAGATGCCATCTAAGATTTTTACTCGCCTTTTTAGTTCTCTAATAGGGTGAAATCGTGATTAATAAATGGCCTTGCAATCCCCCTTTGTGTGAATGCAACCACATTAAAAAAAATGTATCTTCGTGAATCACGCACGAGAGCTATGTATCTGCACGACATCCATAGACCCCACCAAGACTGGAGGTTAAACTCAAAGACAGGCCAAATTTAGAAACCTGGGGACTGTCTTCAGCCCAGCTCTGGTTTCGTCACTCAAGATACTTTTCTCTCTTCACAGTGATTGCTTTTCTCTTTTATCCTTTTTCATTTCCTCCTCCATCCCAAACAGTTTACACTGGTCATTTTTATTTGTTAGAAATGTTATCTCCACCGTACCTTTGCACTTAAAGTCTTTGGTGCCTAGTTGTGAAATGAACATCTTTTTCTCTACTCAGTGTAAGATGTGTTAGGCATCATGGAATGAGGACTGAGGCAGGAGAGAAAGAGGATGGAACATGCACAAGCAGTTACTCAACAGTCCTGAAATTGCAGCTGATGAAATCAGCCACGACAGCCCAAGTAGGATAGGCGCGAATATCACAGCTGGCCCAGACCCTCTCTGTACCGACCTCTCCCTCATTACTTTTCTGATTTCTGCCAACTGTGGCAATATATCCAATCTCTAGGGACACATTCTTTTTTCCTGCCTAAAGTGTGGAAAAAAATTTTTGTTGTCAGAGTTTTGTTGAAATAAAATTGGCATTTGGAAGAAGAAACATTTGCTGGGAAGCTTAGATGGGGTGCAACTCACACAGTGCTGAAGAGACAGGTTTATGTGGTTTGGGTTTGTGATCTGGTGGAGCAGAGGGGCCTGAGGAAGCACTGTCATCTTTAGGGTCAGGCTGGCAGCTCCGCTGGGGCTTCGGGGAGTGTTGATACCTCAGTTCCAGGCACTGTTGCTCAAAGTGGTGCTCACAGGCCACCTGTGACAAATTCTGCTGGGTGCTGCTTCCAGCTGCATCCCAGAAGGACTAAATCAGAATATATATGAACAGGCCTGGTGAGCTACAGTTTCACCAATTCTCCATTAATCTTCTGCTCCTAAAGCTATTCAAGGTTCCAGCTCCCCAAATCATTTTTATGCACGTAGTCAGAAGTGTTTGCGACGACATGACTGACTCACCCTAGTTATACACATGAGAAACTACGGCATAAGCCAGAAAGCCAGTTTGGACTGTTGCCCCAGGTAGTGTGGGGGTCCTCTGGCAGCGGAAAGGAAAACTGTTCATGGTTCACGAAGCTCGGTGTGGTCATCTTTGACTCTCACTCAACCTTTACATGTAATTTTGCATGTTGGAATCCTCTTATTTCACCCTCATCCATTTTCCCTTTCCAAGAAAATTGTGAACAATTAAGATGTATCTGTTTAACAAGGCTCAGCTGTCTACTTGTTCCAGAAATATTTCAATCCCTGCCCACCAACCCCAGAAACCTGCTGTGGGACAACCTCGGTGGTTGCCCTTAATGTACCATTGTCATTTACTTGTGTATATGTGTGTGTCTCTCCTATAAAACATCGAATTTAATTGTCCTTATAAAATTGAGCTGCACCCAGTGCCTGGCCTGGGGTGACTGCTCCATAAGTGATTGTCAAATGAAAGGATGAGCTAAAAGATCTCGTGAGGTCTGCTTGATGCATGTTCTCCTCAGTTTTGATCATCTCTGCCTTAAGGAATGACTGGATGTGCTTTTCTGTAAAATTAGACATGTTTACATTATACTTGGCTTTCTGTGATCCCTACAAAAATGTGTTTTGAGAGCAAAATAAATAGGATAGGGAGAAAATTAAGATGCTTTGAGGATCTGAATACTTGTGAAGTACATTTTTTAAAATGCCACGAAATGCTTTAAAGAGCTCCAAGTAAATTTAAGAGGGGATCTACTGGATTTTGGCTAAGTGCTGAAAAAAAGTTTCCTTAATTCCCTGTCCAAATACTTCAACTTAAATTTACTGGTAGCTATTTCAGAGGAAGATGGGAACTCTGCAATCTTTGGTTTGTTATAAAGAAAATGTTTTTGTCTTCAAATGTTTAGAGGAAGGATTAAAGGCAATTTATGGCTAGAGTAGAAAGTAATAAAAGTGGTAACAATGGAGTGTCTTCTAAATTGTCATCATTTTCTGGAATTACTAACAACATCAACCCAGCAGGCATTTCATGTCCAAAAGGAATTACTTTCATTCATCATGCCTTAATGTAAACTGTAACATCAATCTTGTAGCTGCAGTGGTGGGATTGTTTGCTCCATTCTGTTGTTTAAAAAGAGAGGTTGATTCAGTTATATAGATGAATTCTATCATTAGATATCTTGCCACAGGGCTCAAGAAATATGTTTGTAATTTATTTCTTTCAGGTAATTAGATTGCAAGGTCTACATAAAATGTATTGTATTGAGATCAAGCCATAGTCTTTTTGGTTTCTCCAGAAATACTCCATTTTTAATTCCTAAGGGAAAAAATCTATAATAATAAAAAATAACCTAATACGTTATTTTCCTTCTTATAGCTCCCTTTTTTTATTAATAAAATCCCAGTTTACAGACTTCTTACTATTTGTTTAATTAAAATAATCATGACTGTGCATAGTATTTTGCAATTTATAAAGAACTTTTAAAATACAATTGCATTTAATCTTTGCAACAACTCTGCATAGTAATGATGGTAATAATTTAATATATAATTGAGCCCCTTCACTATTTGAGGGAATACTGAGCTTCAGGGGTATAAGGACATTACCAACGTCAAATAGTAGAGCCAGAACTTAATACAAGACTTGTCTCCACATAGCATCTTCTTTTAAGTATACCTCTGGCAAATTCAATATTATTTTCCTTGGCATGTATGTTTATAAAGAAATACAAGAAATGTTAAAATGTTATTACTGCTCACTCTTTCTTTTCTGTTATCAATTAAATAATTGGTTCCCATGCTTGACAAGCTCATTTTTAAGAAACTGCTCAAGTATTCATTGCAAATGACTTTCATGCATGGGTGTGTATAGTGTAGAAAGTGAATCTGAATTTCAAATGAGCATGTGAATTTTTGTATGATATTCTGTATTTAATTCTTTTAATGCTTCTAATTTATGTCCTGGTGCCAATCTGATTTATGTAATAGAGTCAATCTCAGTACCCTAACCTGAAAATAAGAGGTATTTCTTTACTTTCTTGTATATGAGATTCCTTTTATATAAGATGAAATGTACACAGGCTCTACATAGAAATTCTAGTGCGTTTGTGTACTACTCCATTTGATCATCCTTTGATTCCAAGTCTGTATAGCTCCACAGTCTAGGTTTTAAAATCAAATGTCAGATAACATTCCTGTGTGTCTGGTATTATTTTCTTCAGTAATTCAAATCCACACTGAGTTGAGGCTTGCTCACTTACTCTAAGGTGGATTGCAGTGATCTATGTAGGTTTTTGTTTAAAATGCATGTGTCTTTTCCCCTCTCAGAGTAAAAGAAGCCGAAGAGGTGTGTAGGCAGAAAAAGGGAAAATCACTTTATAAAATAAAACCAAGACATGACTCTGGAATTGTAAGTATTTAACTTTACTGGTTTTTAACTTGTGATCTTCTTTGACTTTTAAACCCTATTTCCATAGTATATACAAACTCATATAATAATATTTTAATTATTTTCCTCAAGTTTGGATAAATATAATGAGCTTCTGACTTGAAGAATCTCCTTTTCTTTGTGCCTTTAATCAGACCCAGAATACTCCATATTCAGTATTCAAAACTTAAGAATGAAGATCAGTCTGCTCAGGGTGTCCGTGTATGCAGATATGTTCATGTTGGCAGGTGGTGGGCAGGGGCCATCTTTCGTTTTCTTTCTTACGCACGAATCACGGCCCAGGCTGCATTTGAACCCAGAGTGACCGTTATGATTGGATTAGCTTCATTGGGATCTAAAACATGATGGGGAATGCCAAGAGCAGTGCGATGCTTTGCATGGGGTGCGCGGACCTGGTTCATATCCACAGATGGCTCCACGGAGCTGGCTGCTTGACAGCTGTCGGACCATAGTCTGAGTGTAACAAGCTCATCTAAGTTTCCTGCTTGTCCATTCCTTCCTTTAAAATAAAATGCCAAGTTGTACACCCTGGGAGGGAAGGACTTGGTTAAAATGACAAGTTTTCCTTTTTGATGCTGAAGATGTTTTGTTGGCTGTTTTGAGGGATTATCACGTGGTGCCACAGTGTAAGTAAATGGTGCTGTTTTAAATGAAAAGCCAAGTTAGGCGTTAAAATAGGAGCATTTTAAATTGGATTAGTCTAACATAGTCAAACGGAAAAGACATTAAAATAACCCAAATTAGGATATGATTAATAGCTCTATTAGAAAATGTTAGGAATTATGTCTTCATTTAAAAGCTATTTTCCCTTTGGCTTCTCCGTATCAAAATGAATCTTATCTAGTGACAAGTATTATATTATGGTTCAGCATATTTTCTGCTCTTTTCTGATAAAAGTTCTACTCGAAAACTATATTGAATGAGGAGGAATAATATTTATTAGTGAACCTCATTACCATGCTGTTATAAGGGCAGAAGAGCATTAATCATGAAATGAAGCAGCCAATTCAGTTTTCATATTTATGTATTTGTAGGATGGAGCATGAGAAAGGGTGAGTTGGTACTCTTTCATGTAATTTAACTTTTTTTTTTATTCTCAGAAATACTTGGTGATTTGCCTGATGAAAATTCTAAAAGATAAAACAGACCCCACTTACATTTTTTTTTCCTTTCTTGGTTGGTGGATCTTTCTTTAACCTTTTCTCAGAAAATTTGATCCAAATCAAAAGGTCTTCTTTGGGATACTCTAAAGTTCTCTCTAACTATAACTCTCATCTGGTGTATTTCTTTTCAGAAAGCAAAGATAAGCATGAAAACCTGAACACTGAAAATGAGTCATTGCAACGACTTTTACACAATTCAGCTGATCTGAGGGTGGGAAGAAAGCTACAGCAATTCTGATGATTTTTCTTCTTGACCTCTTGTATAATCTTTGTGTTTTCTAGACAGTTCACTAATTGTTGAATTTTACTGTATATTCGTATAAAAATACAAAAGCACTAGACCAGTGGAGAATTTGACACCTTTTCTTTTTGTAAAAGTTTATGGTATTATGGCGATAGACCAAAACAGCATGTATAAGAGGCAGTATCTGCACTAATTCTGAACATGCTAAACATTAACCTAAAATTTACTTTTGTGAGAATATGCCTTGTCACAACAAAGACACTTTCCTTTCTACTGACAACCAGTACTCCACATCACTGCATTTAGATATATGGGTAAAATGTTACTTCTAGTGAATTGTTTCAATTTCACATCTACATATAAATTTTCTATTTTAAAATTTAAGTACCATTTATATATCGTAATCAGTGCTTTCCCAACTCTTGGGTTGCTTTCCATAAATATATATTTGTGAAAGAAGATTATCATTTTCACAAGTCAGGTAATGAATAGAAAAAAATAAAGCAAAAGGAAAACTCTTTCCTATAAATTATTTAATATAGGCAGAAATCAGAGTTTTAAGTGCAAAGAAACAGTAGTGGTTTTTCCCTGGTGTTGTTTTATAGTCTTCCTACCCCCCCCCAGTGCTTCCAGTGTGTATATTACCATTCTTCAATGAAATAATAGGGCATTTAACAAAGATCGCTATGTGCAATACTGTTTTTAGTGTTTCTATTTCAATTTTTTTAGGATGTTAATTTTTATGAAAATAAAATGAGTTAATAATAAAACAATAGTTAATAATAAAAAGAGTTCTGTGTCTGTTATGTGAATATTGCATAAGCATACTTGTAAAATACAGCCATCGTGTTTAACATGGGGTCAGGGTGAGGGAAGGAGAGAAAATAAGTTAGTCTGCATATTCACATGCACAAAAAAATGTGCGTAAGGTTTCAGGGATTCAAGAGCTTAAAGCTCATCAATGATACCTCAGTAAAAAAATCCTGATAAAAAATACTTGTTTTTGTCCTGAACTGGGATCTCTATCCTGAGCTCCAGAAGACTTTCTGGTCATTTTCAATTGGCTGTCTCACCATATCTTAAAATTCATCATGTTTAAATTCAAACCCAGCTTGTCATCTTGCCCTTCCATGCCTGCTCATTCTTCTGTGTTATCTATCTCAGTAAACAAAGCCACTACCCATTCAGAAACCTGAGTTCCTTCTTGACATCGACATCTCACTCATCTCCTATTCCATTAGAGTCCTTGTTTAGAACCCTCATGAATTACTTTACTAACCTACTAATTGCTTTCATCTTCCAAGATTCGCACGGCAACAAATTTTTTTCTAAAATACACACCTGCTCATCTGAATTTCCTACTTAAAACATTTTAGTGACCATATACACCAAGGTATGCAGCTTCAAGACACTATCCAAAATCTCTGGTGTGGCTGACAGAGTCCTGAGTGATCTGGTGCCTATTTACATCTTGAGTGTCATCTCTTGACTCAATCTATCTTGAATTCCAGGCTTCCAGCCTTTCTGAAGTGCTTTTTGGGCTTATTTTCTCTCAACTATACACCTTTCCTCACGTTTTCCCTCAGCTCGGTGCATTCTCAACCTTTTTATCTGGCTAACTAATAATTGCATCTGAGTTTAGAAGTTACTTGCCTCCAAGACATCTCTTGACACTGGTCTCCCCAGCTCCTTGTGCATAACAGACATTCAATACATATTTATGGGTTAAGGCAAAATAGGAATGTTGACTATGCCAAATGCTTCAGGACACTAGCAAGTTGAGACTGAAAAAAGTCCCTTTGCTGAAAAAGAGTTGTGGTAAAGACTAAGGGTAATGTTAAGGAAGGAAGTAGAAAAGGGAGGCTCCATTTAGATTAATTGTAATTAATGAAGACATTTTAGTAGCTCCAAGCTAGGAAGACTTTTCTATCATCTGAGAAACATTATGCATTGAGTTTAAGATTGGAATTTTCCCTTTGTTTCCAAATAGAAAAATAAAATATATTTTCAAAAGTATAGATACAGCATGGGGCAGGGGGTGGGGAAGTGAATGAGAGTGCACGAGCAACAGAGATCTCTCCACAAAGTAGGGAGAACTAGTTATGCCCCATTTGTGGAAGGAAGCCAAGCCAGGCTCACACCAAAGATGTGGGGCTTACCTACCAGTGAGAGTTAACTGGAAACAACTACGGTGGATACCAGATGATGTGGCCAACATAAACCAGCATGTGTATGGGGGCAAGAGAAAGCAGACCAACCTGGGCCAGCCGACTTCTTGGCCCATGTCTCTATCTGCAGTATCTCCAATGTCCCTGCCATGCAGGAGCCCAGTGCCACCAGAAAAGGCTGATTCTGGACTAGGAATGGGTGGACGTGATAGAAAATGACTAGATAGAGAGGGAAGAGGAAAAAGAGTGTCAGCACCCTCTCAAGACAGCTCTGCAAAACACACCTCCAAAGCACAGGAGGAAAACATCAAGCAGAAAGAAGACATCAACTCAATAAATGGCAAAATGAATTCACCTTCAAAAAATGCAAAGAACAGTGCAAAATTCAAATAATTTAGTAATTCTGTTTGGGGTCTGCAAAGAACTTTGAAATATATAATTCACCTAGATAGAAAAAATTATAAGCTAAATGAATTCTAGGTGGACTCAAATTAAGAGACAGTTAGTGATTTGGAAGATAGGACTAAAGGAATTTAATAAGAGTGTGCAGCAGAGAGAAAAAATATTTTTAAATGTGTTAGAGAAGTTAAAAGAGATACAGAAAAGACCGAGAGACTCCAATTTAAGAGACATCCCATAGGGAGAAACTAAAGGAAATTGTAGAGAAGCCAGATGATAATAGCTTGAGGAAACAATGTTGAGAATTTTCTAGAAAATTCTAGAAAAAAGACATACCGCCTGCTTAAACATGTGTAACAAGTGCCAGGCCAGATGAATATCAATATCAATAAATTATCAATATCAATAAATAATATCAATAAATAAATCAAATATCAATATCAATCAATGAATAAATTTATCAATATCAATAAATTTGCACCTGCAAAGGTCAAAGTGAATCTCTAGTTAGGAAAACACATAAAGTCAAAACGTCCTGAAAGAAAGGACCCATCACCTACAATAAAATTACAGTTATCCTAAAGCAGGTTTTTCTTCAGCAACAATTCTTCTACTATATGTTAGAAAATAATAATGTCTTCAAATTGTGGAAGGAAAACTGGGAATCGAGACTGGTATACCAAGTTAAAGTATCATTCATATGGAAGGAGAGAGAGATTTTCAGATGTACGAGCAGTTTACTACCCTAAAACCTTACTGAACAGTCTGCTAAGGGTACACGCCAGCAAGGAAAATAGATGCCAAGTGAAGGATTGTGAAATAAGAAATCACAGACAGCAAAGAAGTTCATGAAATAAGTCAACTCTAGATTATAAACAATAATAACTATGATTTCTGTGTTTACAGAAGGATCAAAAATTTTAGGTAACAACATGGGTGAGAGAAATTCAGGGAATAATCCGAACATCCTAAGAGGCTCGCCCTACTCTCTTCATTCATTCAATTCAACAAATGTTTATAGAGTGGTTCATGTGCTCCAGGAACTATTGTAGGCTTTGGGAGTAATGGGCAAATAGAAAATATCCTATCCTCATGGAATTTACATTCTAATGGGAGAGACAAACAGTGAACAAACAATGATGTAAAATAGCATCAGGTAATATGATATTTAAGTAGAGTCAAACCAGAATACTATTGAGAGTGGAAGTGGGTGCTGCTATACCTGCAAAACCTCCATAAATTAATACAGTACCCAGACGAACTCTGGTTGCCCTACATACACATACTAGGTGAGCTTTTAAGTGTTAAGAAGAAAAGATTACAGAGGATAGTGATAAAGAATATGTTTAGGCTTCATTACAAAAATATGAAAGAAAATGTAAATTAAAATTTTAGGGCTATTCATTAAAAGAATAAAAATAAAACAGAGGGAATTAAAAAAATAACCTTATCAATCCAATTAAAGGCCAGAAAGCTAAGGAAAAACAAAGCAAAGCAAAGTATGGTAAAAAGAGAAGTGATTGTGGTTGGTGGACGGGAGAATTTGGGGGGAGAAAAAGAATTGTTACTCACAAGCTCCGAAAATCCTGTGCAATCATTCCTTGAGTTATGCCAGCTTGTCATTATCATTGCCACTTCCCAGCCAATTAGTGAACTCAGACTTTTGGAGGTTGCATTTTTTTTTAAATTTTTGGTTCCCATAAAACACATCTTAGTTATATAATCAAAAGCAATAGAAAGAGGTTTAATGTTTTAAAATGGTGTGAGAAAGGGGGCATTTACCTCTTCTCCTCTCAGAAATCATTCCAAAGCAACAGGGAACAAAAATGCATCATCTTTGATTCATCTTTGATTAAAATTAGAGGTATCGAAAACCCAAACCACAAAATATACAGAAGATCTTCCAAATGTGTGGGTTGGGGGGAAGTAGAGAAAGGATACTTGGATTCTCGTGGAGACACATCTCAGAAAAAACCAGCAAAGTCTCCTTCTCCAAGGTGAAGCCATAGCCTCAGGTGACATCTCAAACTCCTGTGTTTGCAATAATGGACCTTGGTACACCAATTGGTATTAGAAACTTCCCTGAATGTGGTTTTTTTTTTTTTTTATTTTTTGAGGCAAAAAGGATCGTCTACGTGAGAAATCAAACAGATAAGTCATATTTTCAGGAAGATGTCTATCAATAAGACTAGGGTAAGGGAAGAGATGCTGAATTAGAGTAGTCAGTGCCGGATGTGCTCACCACCCTGCTTAATAATGAGATATTTAATAGCTCCAAACACAGCCCTACTCTCTCCCCAACACATACAACTTCATATAGCTGGTGAGCATAACACTGTTACCAAACCAACAGAGACTATTCAAAAAAGAATGCTATAGACCAACTTATTGATGAATAGCAATGTGAAAATACTAAACATAAGGTTAACAAACATCAGAAAGATCATGAAGCAGAGGGCATTATTCTGGAAGACTGGGGTGATCATATGTGTTTGGCCTTGAATATGAAAATATATGTGTATTTGAAAATAGACATGTGTAGGGAAAAATTATATGACTTCCTCTAAATGCTAAAAAATCATTTAAGTAACTTTTCAAGAAAAGGCCTGAATAATATGAACATATCCTTAAATGATCAAATGCCTCAAGATAAAGTTGACCTGAGGCATGATGGGGAAGCATTAGAAGTGATCCCGTTAAAAATCAGGAACAAGACCAGGATGTCTACTTTCACCATTGGTATTTATCATTGTTCTGGTGATGAGAAAATAAAATACAAAAGGTATACAATTGAAAGGGAAGAGGTAAAGTAATTTTTATTCTATTTATTAGACTACTCAGAAAAATAGAAAATAATCAACCAAACAACTGTTAGAGACAATAATAGAAGTTATAAATTGACTAAGCCAAAAATTAATATATAGAAATCAAGAAATTTCATGTATACAAACAATACCCAGTGGGAAGATTGGGAGAAGTACCCCAACTTAACATAGCCACCAAAAAATATAAATAATGCAGAATAAATTTTGTAAGAAATATAAAGATCTGTATGAAAATAATTGAGATAGAAAAATACAAAGGCACTGACAATGTCAGTACTCCCTAAACAAATGTATAAATTTAATGCAATCCAAATAAAAATACCAACTGAATTTTTTTTTTGAAGGGTGTAGGAATTAAAGAAGCTGACTTCAATGTTCCTACATAAAAATAAATAAGAACAGTCAGAAAGGTTGGGGGGCAAAGACTGGTTGAAAAAGAAATTAGCCCAACCATGTATTAAACATATTAGAAAGTGACAACAAGTAGCAAAGTACTGGAAATGTCTAAATAATGAGGTAATATTTGGACTTTAAAAGATAAAGAATAAGGGTCACTTTACTGATACAGAAGATGTACAACATTTTGTTAAGGGAAAAAACCTACGAAAAAGCTTGTATCTTTGTCATTTTTGTGTGGAGAAAAAAAATCAAAAAGCAAAACAGTGTGTATAGTAAGCTTCCATGTGTACAAAAATGGGGGCAATGTGATTACTGAATTTTCAGAAATTAACAAATACAGAATATTTCTGGAGGCATTCACCAGGAACTGGTATCGGTTGCTTCTGGAGAAGAGACACTGGTAGAATTTGGGATGGGAAGAGAGAACTTTTCACTGTTACTCCCTTTCCTTTGTATTTTGTACAATGTGAAACGTAAGTCAACATAGAAATATGTTATAATTAACTTTTTGGAATTTATCTCATTTCAAATATCCAATGACATCTATGTGGTCAATTCTGTTGAACCAAGGAGGCAGTATGCTTAGGCACATTACTATAGCCACCCTATCAGATGTCTCCCCCAAGGAAGATCAGGACATTCTCACTCTAGACCACTACAGAGAACCATTTAGTAAGGGTGGCAAGCCAACCTTGTTTCTCTGTTGTTAAGAATGGAAAAAAAAAAAAAAAATCAGGGTGGTCTGTAGGCCACTGGTCACATTTTCTACTATGGTGGTCTGATTATTATAGTAACATTCGGCCTTTTATTTCACAATAGGCCCATTTTGGAACTACTTATGCAAAACCTCCTTTCACCTCAATTTTGGAGTTGCTCCACATTGCCCTCATCAACTATGAAAATGTTTCTAATTTACGGCTATACCCCTATCATACATTCTAAGGTTTTCCAGAGGTTAACATCACTTTCTAATCCATGCAATGGACTATAGAACCAATTTACACTTTACAGGTTAATCAACAACAAGAATTATTATCTGTTTGTTTTAGGCTTTTGGAGCCAGAACCTGGCAATATGCTGACACCATGTCCCAGCAGGCAATACGATAACGGGATTCAATTAATCTAAATTGGGCCCCATAGTACTTATTTTATACCCATGTATTGTGCTTTATAAATGATGTCTGTAATTTGTCAGCATATTCATAAATTAGCATGCTCATATTTTTCGAGCAAAGAGTGAGAATCAAAAGTTTTAATATTTAGCTTACAGAATTCCAGGATAGATCTAGAAATAGACTCCATCCACAGAGTGCCTTCCAGCACATGGAAAATCAGACATGCGGTGCCTATGGTAACACAAATTGCATATTCTTTGGTTCCTCAAATAAAACAAAAATTAAAATATATACACACACACACACACCATGGCTAAAACAAAAACAGAAAGCAAGAAACTCCAGATGTAAATATTTGGATACCTCTCCAACCATTTTTGTTAAAGTTTCAAACACAAAATGTAAAGTTTCCAGCCTTGATTAGACACCCCATTCATAATTTGGTATCCAGTACCTCCTTCCCATAAATGAGCAATTGTGTCCTGTTAAATAGCTATGGTCTTGTTAGAAGAAGAATGTCCTGGCAGCAGAATTTGACAGATGAAGGTGGTAGTCCGGAACTTCACGTGTGCCTAGTTTATTAAACACACTCTTTCTCTTCGGAAATGAGTTGGGAGTGGGATTCAGGCCATCAGTACTTCATCAGAAAGAAGTAGCATTGCCCAAAGAGCAGAGCAAGGAGCGTTGCCCCTAGGGAGGTGAGGAGGAGCTGAAATTCTCTGTGGCAGCAGGTACGCCCAGGAGGAGGGGAGACTCAGAAGCATCGTGTACAGCAAGAGAAGACAGTGAAATGAAGCATTGGAAGATCCCACTTTTATGTCAGGCAATGGGCAGACGTGGCCTGAGGAATGCTGTTCACGTCTTCTGATGTTTCCTCTTCTTTCCACTCTTCAAATTTTTGAAATTGACACACAATAATTATATATATTCATTGGGGTACACAGAGATGTTGCAGTACATATAATGTATAGTGATCAGGATTAGATCAGAATAATTAGCATATCCATCATCTCAAATATTTAGCATTTCCTTGTGTTGGGAGCATTCAATGGCCTCCTTTTAGCTATTGGAAACTATATAATATATTATTGTTAACTTCCTATTCTTTTAAAGGAGTATTTTCTAAGGTTTACTTTACCCTCTACTCCTCTATTCTCCCTCTCTGTTAGAATTCTCATACATGGTCATGGATTTAGTTGCTATCTTTTTGCTTCTATACCAGTTTCTCTAGAACTAACTTCTCACTCAAATTCCAGTTCCATTTCTTCAAATGATGGAAAAGATTTGTTTATATTATTTCACAATCACTGCAGACCCAACATCTATGAATACCCACATTAGTATAATCTCTTCTAATACCAGATCCTCACTTACACTGGGTTCCCCACGTATTGCACTGGCAGCCTGCTTTTTCATCACCACACTCTGCAAATATTTCACATATCTGTCTCCTCCCTTCAGATCCAATTCTATTACCAGGTCTGGCCCTAATGTTCAGCTTACAGTCTTTCAAGAGAGCCCCTGAGCTGGCCTATCTCCTCCCTCCAATCGCCTTGATTAAATCTGTCAATGGTTTTCTATTTCCTACAAGCTCAGGTAGAACTTCCTTAGCTTCTCTTTCAAGGCCCTCCATATTCTTTACTCTGTCTCTTCCTTCCTCCCATGTCCCACCCTCACTCTCCACCCCAACACACATAGAAAGGTGGCTATTACAGTGCTATGCCAGATACCTTCCTTAGGCCTGATGCACCATTGCATTGCTCCCTGACCCCCGCTGAACATAAGGGATGGATCCCTCACTGAGAGATGCCCTTAGTGAAGGGAAATCCATGTTCCCTCCTAGGATGGCCTGTGGGCGGTGACTGACTGATGTGGGTTGCGAAGGCCTGTCCCCCTTACTTCAATCGGGGACAACTTTAATATGCGATCCCAGCTCCAGAACTCCCCATAGTATCAGATAAGACCTCAATTGTGACCAGATTGCTTTTCTTGCCGCACAATTCTATTTTTCTCACATCCTTACAGGTCTGTGTCCTGAAACATTCCCCCATAAACCTGCTGATAACACTTTCTCAGAGTTTGGGAAACCGTCTAAGATAAGCAGCTTCAGGAGCGGCCGAGGAAGGACACTCCAACCGGATGTGGAGATGGCTCACTCGCTGGCCAGCCCCTGGCAGGCTGTAGCAGAACATTGTTAAAACTTCACCCAGGGGTAAATTAGGACAGGATGATGATGGGGGACACTCACTGGCTGGTGCAATTCCTTTGGTGTTTTAAAATTATGAGGGACAGAGTGACCATAAGGACTTTGGGACTGGATACTTATTTCCAAGTGGCACTGGTTTGTTGAATAGATAATAAAAGACTGAGAGTGATTAATCGCCAATTCAGGTGGAATGTGAAAGCCACAGATAGAGTCTCTTTGGCAGCATTAATTAAGCCCTAGTCTTCTGCAGTCAGAGGACTCAGTTACAAAAGGATACTGTTTCAGAGAAATTTGGATTCTCATCTCCAGCAAGTCTCCTGTGCCAAGGTTAGAACCCTGATAGGAAAGAAGTAGAAGCCCTAAAATTGGGAGAGGAGTACCTGAGTAGTTGCAATTGAGACTCTCAAACTCCCAAATTTCCTTGAACCCACTTAGTCCTGTTGTTAAGCTCCCCCCCCCCACTGGGGATGTGTGGGGTGGGCTAAGGAAAGAGAGGGGGGTACAGTGAAGTTGCTGCAGGAGCCAGGAGAAGCGGTATGGGGTTGTGTCCTGGGTCTGCGGGATCAAGGAATGGGAACAGGACCTTAAGTTGGATAAGGGCTACTTGTCACCATGGGAGCACTCTCCTGTGATTAACAGCATGGCAAATCCCCCAGGGATGGTAATAATAAGCTGCTAGGATGATTCTTGGAGGGCCACAAATGCTATGATCTACACTCAATGAAATAGAAATGTAGGAACTTTCAAGACGCATGGTAGATAAAAGAATCCAATGGCTCAGAGAAGTGGGCAAGCTAAAGTGAATTTGCTATTTTGCTATGTAAAGCTAAACAAAACAAAACAAAAACCAAACAAAAATCAAAAAAAAAAACCCACCAGACAACTATGTTCCCAGGAAGTTCTCTGTTTCCCAAAGCAATGATGCCTGTGCTTGTGAGAAGGGCAGCAGCATTTGTGAGCAGCTTGGTAGTGCTGTCATCTGTTGGCCAGGGACAACTGCAGGAAGAGATGCTGTTATAAAATTAGGCTCCCTGATGGCCATGAGAGTAGCAAGATCTCAAAATAATGTAAGCCAAGTTGTAATGCTTAGCTTTGAGAAGTAACATGGGCACAGATGCTGCAAAGAGTGATAGGACTATAGTGGCATCCAGTGACAGGACTGTTGGAGATGTGAATGGAACATGGTGTTCCTAGAGACAAGATAGACAGGGAGCCATCAAGGGTATTGCTTAATTTACACAGTCAAAAGAACTCAATAATGGATAATCATAAGCAGAGGGCAGTAGCTCAATAAAAATCACAATCTCTTGCCTCTTTTCCAGATCAGACTTGGAATCCACTGGCTGAAGGGGTGGCTGATTTCTACAACCTTGCAATACTAGGGCAAATCTATTAAATTATTATTTCCCCACTTTTTAATGAGGGAACTTAAGACCACTTATTCAGGTAAATGTGCTTTGGAGAAAAAATACTCAAGACTTTTAAAAATTACTGAACACAAGGTCTGAACTGACACTAATACCTGGTGCCCCAGTGAACCACCATGGCTCCCTGCTAATGTGGGGACACACAGGGGCTGCTAGAGTCCTAGATTAGGTCTGTCTCTCAGTGGGCCCACTGGTCCATGCACCATCCTGGTGATTCTTCCCCTGATTCCCAAATACGTAATTGGAAGGGACACTCTTGGCAGTTTGAAGAACCCTCATATTGACTCTTTGAGTTGTTAAGTAAGAGCTATTGCAATAGTGAGGAACATGTGGAAGCTTCTGAAGCTGCTCCTAACCACAGCAAAATGAGTAAATAAGAAAAAGAATGGTGAATTACAGAAGGATGGAGGAAATTAACAAAACTCTCAAAGACTTTAATATTGTAGAAGCCCCTGTCATATTTTGCTGGCTCCTACAAAAATTAAATGGAACAAGGCAGGAGATGGCAGTAGCTCCAGTTGCAGCTAGAGTATTCAATGTGTTTTTTTTGTTGTTGTTGTTAGAGCAGATTAAAACAACCTCCAGAACTTGATCTGGCAAATGTGGGGTTTTTTTTGCCATACGTACCGGAAGGAAAACTAGATGCAATGTACATTCCCATGGGATAAACAAGTTTATGCTTATGGTCTTGCCCCCAGCCTAAGTAAGTTCTTACATCTGAGGGGCCTGGATTTTATGGACATTCTGTAAAACACTATGCCAATTCACTATATGATTATCAGATGAGACCAGATGACAGATATGGGGTGGGCATGTTGGAGGTCTTGCTAATTGCACACTCCATACACCTTAGAAAGTGGCTGATAAAACTTACAAAGATTCAGGGGTATTCTGATTCTGGGCAAGATGGAGTAGACACATTTTCTCTATTCCTCCCACTAAAATCTCTAGAGATTGTATGTATGTATGTATAAAACAAATGTAAGAAGATTCAAAAAGGTGGAGAAAAGAATGCAGACCAGGTGGGAAACTCAAGATTCAAGGAAAGATATGGCAGTAAGTTCCCTGGTTTTGTGTGTTCCGCCTCATATTCTAGACTGAATACTAGAGAAGCCAGAAATACAAATGAATACAAGGGACAATAAAAACTGCCTGGTTTCCAGTATTTGGCTTTTGGTCAAGTGGATGGGCCGCCTGCTGTGAGTAGTGGTGGTGGAATGGGCAGAGAGGGAGGCAAGGTTGGGGATTAAGTAGGATTCAGAAGATAACATGATGATCAACAAGTTTTAATTCCATTATTTATGATTTGGTCTTGCTGCCATCTCCCATGCAGACATTAATAATCAGTGGTGCTAGATTAATCATTAGATAAGCTTTCTAGAAATACATACATTCTACGTTGTTCGAGCAATAGCGAAAATTCATTTTTATTGACTTTATAACTTAAAAATTAGTCAGCCAACTTCAAAAATAAGTGAATTGACATCCCAAAGTGGAATATTCTGTCCCATTTACTAATTAAGATGAGTTATTTATTAGTAAGTTGAATTTAATTCCACACAGTGAATCAACCATGTGCAATTTTCTTAAGGTCTTTATTTTTTATTGATAATAGAGTTTCTTGAATGGCAGATAAGTCAATTAGTAGAAAAATGGAGACATTGTGAAACTAAAAAGTATTTAAATTAAGAAATGCTGAAACCCGTGAGAAGTCAATGTGAAAATGAACAAAATTAAGGACAAGTTCTGGCTTGTTGAAGAGACAGGTGTGGGGTGCACTGGCTGCTAAAGGGAAGAGGAGCGTGACAGTGGGGACTTCTCTCTGCAGCAATTTCTCAAGGCTTCCTTGTTCAGTGTTTCTTATTCACAGGGCACAGTGAGAATGTTCTGTCTTCAGTCGCGGGAGATCTGTAAGAGCCTTGGAAGCTCCCAAAGACCAGGCTTGAGGGCCGCACCCGCCACCTCTGCTCCTTGGATGCCTGATCCCGAATCTTGTTGAAGATACCAGGCCCCGAAGGAGACGGTGTGACACAGGCTGAACTCACTGTGTCAGACAAAAGCGCTCTGAACGCACCGGGCTCCTTCACTGCTCACTACAAAAAGTTCAGAATCCACTTTTATGGCACATAACACGGGGATCACATATAACCCTAGAGTATCTTTATTTATTCTATAATTTAATAGTATACCTATAAAATAATTACATTATACTTATAGCTTTTCTTCATTTATAAACAGAACAAAAAAACAATTAAATACAATTTGAGCCATTATACGGTAAACATTGTACATACAACAACCTCCAGAAGGAGCTTCACACTGCAGCATATCATATTGCTTTCATTGCTACACCCACGACTGGGTTTAAAAGAGAGTGTGCTCATGTTTGCATTCTGTAAGTTCTCAGCTTCCTCTCTCCCCTATCTGTGTGGGTTCAGTGTTAATAAGATGACAGCGGCTGGCTTTGCAGTTGGGGTGGAGACTCCCCTCCACTCACCTCCTACTCCGCCCCATTAGCCTCCATTCTGATCTTGTGAATGTCCCTTCTTTGTAGCTCTCCTGCTGTGCATTCTACCACTGAGTCTGACTTGAGGTTTCCCGCTAAACGCAAAAATCAATTCTGACCTTGGACACCCTCTCTACTTTTTCTGTCCATCCCCAGGTTCCAGCCCTTCAAGATCTCTTTTTATTTCTGCCTCCTGGTTTCAGGCTGTGTTTTCCCATTTATGAAGCCAAGTGTTTTCCAACAGCACAGGCTGCTCAGGTCTCACGGTGTTAGAGAAGTGACAGAAAAGCCTCGCAGTGCAGCCGCCTGAAATAGATTCACCAACACACCCAAGCCCAGTCGTGCTCTCTAGGTGAATGTCTCTAGATCTACTGCCACTGCCTAGTGTCAGGAAGCTTCAGTCCCCAGAGACGCTTGGAGAGGGTCTCTCTCACACACTAGGGAACCAGCCCCTTGTCAGGAGCACTTGCTAGGGAGTCACCAGTAAAAAGTTTGCTAAGCATGCTCACTCCGACCAGGGGCATCTCATTCACATTAGTCAGATTCCACACGTATTACTCACAGGGAAGCCTTCCTAGGAAGGACATTTTACCAAAGGGACCCAAAGAAAGTATCATTTTGCTGGAAAATTTAAACTATCTTAACTTCTTTATGTCAAGAGTCCACAACACGAAACTTCAACAATCCCTTATAAAAGTGAAAGGTGACCTTGGTAAAGTCTATGAAAAAGAAGCGAGTTGTTTTCTGCTGGGCAGGTCAACTAAATTACTGTTCTATATAGTTTAGTCGGTCCTTCTTCTTATACCACAAAGTGAGCTGACTCCTTATATTGTTAAATATCTCTTTCTTTTAACAGGAACTATTTTTTTGCCGAGGGTCATGGCAGTGAAAACAGTGTACCTCCTAACCCCACACATGCAGGCTTCTTGAGTTTTGGGTTAACAACTTCCCAAACAATTCCCTGCCCGACACCCATCCATCCCAACCCAATTTCTACATTGTGCTGCAATGTTTTAGTACCTTCTGTGACATAATATTCAAAGTCAAACCCCACTCCTCCCATCTGCCTGCCCAATCTAAAATAGGTGCGTGACAGTGAACTGCTGACCAGGCATTATTTCTGAGTAAAAACACCTTCTGGGCAGATCATTACCTGCTGTCCTCCTCACTCAGAATCGTGCTGCAAAGCCAGAGTCAAAACATGTGAAACAATATATGGATAGGTCTATAATACTTCTTTTTAAAACAGCTCTTTACAATATAGGTCAATTATAAAACCAGCGTTAATACAGAGACCTTTGTGTGTGATAATAGTCTAACTGCAGCGATAATAGCATGCACACCAGAGTTCATCTTCAGTCCACAGGGGGTGAGGGGAGGGAGTGAGGAAGAAGGGGTGATGGTGGCTCAGGGTGGGGGAGGGTGTGGCCTGCTGTGAGCAAGGTCCCCAGGGAAGCCCACTTCTGGATCCAAGTGGCTCAAGTTGTCTTCTTGGTGTCAGGTTTGTGACGAGACCCCCGGTCCATGGACATCTTCATGTGAGTTGTCCACAGCCGCGTGGCAGGAGCGGCCAGGGGCAGCCAGGGGATTGCAGAGGGAGCGCGCCCAGCCAAGGGTCCAGGGACCCGCGGGAGAGGTTTGGGGGCAGCTCAGCAGAGTGACACATCCTTCGCCCTCTGCTTCACCCGGAAAGGGGGCGAGCGGGAGTGGAGGGGGAGGCCAGGGAAATACTTGCTTTTCCACATGGTGGAAACATCACCGCCAGATTGACAGTGCAACACCTGAAAGGTCCTCTCCGACGGCTGGGTGGCGGGCGGTGGTGGTTTTCCAGCCTTTTCCTTCGGGTCTGATCCACACCCCGGTTCGGGAGGCACTGGTAGGGCCCGGGGTCGGTCTGGGACACATTAACAAAGCTCCGCTTGCGGTGGGTCCACGTTCTGGACAAGGACACCGTCGGCCCCAAGAGACGTGCTTGCCGCTGAGGGGGTGGGGGACAGCAGGCAGCGTGTGTGTGGGCTCGGAGGACAGGGATGGGGCGGCGGCGGCGGCGGCGGCGGTGGCGCGACCCAGCGGCCGGGCGCGTGCGGTGCGGAGCTGCGCCCTCCGGGGCGCTCACTGCTTGTCCGAGTCGCTCAGGTTCACGGACATGCACCTGCACTGCTTCACCTTCTGGATTTTTTTGAGTCGGAAGGGTGGGTCCAGGCCGGGGCATTCGAGCTCCACGAGGACGGAGGTGACGCGCTGGGGCTTGCAGAAGGCGCAGGACTGGAAGGACTCCTCCTCCTTCTTCACGTGCCGCGGGATGTAGAAGGAGTTGCACTGGCCGTAGCAGAAGCGGTTGAGGATGGTGCGGCTGCGGCAGCCCTCCTCGCTCACCGTCTGCCGCAGCGGCTGCGTCTTGCACCAGTCACTCTTGAGGTACTTGCGCTCGGTGACCACCAGGGCCTCCTGGCTGGAGGCCAGCACCTCCTTGATCTGGTGCTGCCATCTCTCCGAGTTGTTGCTGCTGCCGTCCTTGTAGGGCGAGGGGATGGCGCCCGCCGGCCGGTTCTTCCGGGCTTCCGCCACCCTCACCAGCACGGCCACCAGGAACAAGGACAGGGAAAGCCTCCGGAACATCCTGCAACAAGAAGGAAGAAGAGTTAGAGGGGTTGGTTGGGAAGGCCGCTGGAGTGTGCCATCCACCGTTTTCCTTCTAATGCTGAATAGTTGTTTTATTTGGAGAAGTGACAGGTGGGGCGTGGCTGACTGCTGGTTGCCCACGGACAGGTGGAGGCAAGAAGTGAGTGAATAGTACACTTGTGTACTGCCGTTGATGGTACCCCAGATAATGCCCCTAAGGCAAGGAGAGGGGCAAAAGAGTCAGCAAGTAATTTACAATACAGTTAGGAAACACACGTGTTGAACAATCACAGAATTACAAAGCAAATGCTATCAAGAGCTAGCTCAAGCCAGTTTGCAGAAGTACCAATAATAGTTAATACTCAACATTTACTGTGTTTTAGTGTGTCCTAGGTGATATATATTTCACTTGATCCTAAAAACAGCCTGAAGTTGCAGGTAAAAGAAACTGAGGCCCACAGAGGTTGAGTAATTTGCCCAAGGTCACACAACTACTGAGCAATGGCCCAGTATTTGAAGCCAGGCATCTACCTCTGGAGCGATCAAAACTAACCACTAGACATGGATATGATTAGAAAAATTAATAAGTAAAAAGTAGAAGGAAGGCGGATGTGGTTCACAAGTTCCTTAAAAATGAGTATTAAAATCAGAAATGGACATAGACTAGGAAAATTATTTGTTGCATCTCTGCTTATCATTACTTATAAATAATGTGTAACATTTAGCATTGGACATCTGCACACAGATATTCAAGTCATTCAAATGAGTCATAAATTAGATTCTCATGGTGGAAACCAATTCCTAGTAGTGAACAAAGAAATCTTCCAGACTGCACTAAGACTGTCTGACGCCAGTACAAAGCTTGCCTACAGGAATGTATTATAATTTCAGTCTTTGTATTAGGACACTATGACACAAGTTCAACAGCACTGGGAATCACAGAGAAATGATTGTTACTCTACCTGAAATGTGTCTTGTAGGAGGTAAACCAAAGTCTGACTAAAGGGAAAGATGGACTTCAAAGTTTAATTCACACTTTTAATTTGTATGGTTTCTTGAGTAGCCTCAAGGAACACTAATAATACCCAGCAATAGAGGTGACAGCCGTCTCATTTCACAGCTGTGACCCCCAACATAGCTGTTGTCATCAGCATCATCTTCATGTTTATTCACTCCTTCTCTGCGTATTTTACCACTTACAGAACTGAATAAACTCCCATTCCTTTTGCATACACCCCCTAAAATGGACATGCAACAATAATCTCCCTATCTATCGTTATGTAGTTATAATAGTGAATATTAGTTATAATATATTTATCAGTCCAGAGGATAGACAATGACTAAAATTTAATATTAAGCATGTTAAATTTCTCAAACTGTTAATAAATATCTTAAATTTGTCCATGCTAATGCTAATAGCAAATATTTATTGGTTCTCAAAGCGTATCAGACACTCTTGCAGTTTCCCTTCATGTATAAACCTATTTAATCATCAGAGTTCTATGAAGTAGGTACTATTATTTTCTGCATTTTATGGATGAGGACACTAAAGCAATGAGAAGTTGCCAAGATCACATAGCCAGTAGTTTGTAAAATACTTGAATCCAGGCATCCTGACTCTGAAATCTGAGCTGTGGGTGAGTATAGCTTCCTCTTGGTTAAACATACTTATGTTAAAATATCTATGCTAAACTTATTTCTCTATGTCACTGTTTTTGGTCTAGGTCTAAGCCGTAAGGCCTTTGCATGTGTCCTCAGAGATGATCCCTTCATTTATCAAGTATTCATGGAGTATTTATTCTGGAGTAAGACAGGCTTTGTGAATGCCAGTGTCTTGGTCAGAGACAAAGGCCATGTTTTTACAGGGTCAGATAAGCCCTTACAACATCCATTCCCCCACGATTATCTCCCCAGCCCCCTACTTTCTCCCACTTGCTCACTCTGCTTCAGCCACACCATCCACCGTTCTGTTTCTAGACTGTGCTTGGCATTCTTCTGCTCTAGGGCCTTATACTTGCTTTTCCCCAGATGTCTACTTGGCCTTCTCTCTCTCAGTCTTCAGATCTTTATCAATTATCATCTCCTAAGCAAAGGCTTAGTGTGTACCTCCCTCATAACCCTAAAATCCACCATCTCCTTCTTCTCTGCTTGATTTTTCTCCGTGGTACTTATCATCTCATCAAATAGTATTTAATGATCTTATTTATTTACTTTTTATTGTCTGATTTCCCTCCTTAGAATGTGAGGTCCAAAAGAGAAGGCCTACCTGTTTTGTTCATTGTTATGCCCTGTTCTCAGGAAAGTACCTGGTACATAGTAGGTACTCAATAAATACACATTGAATGAAATATGAATACCGTGAGTTTCATTGCCCTCAACAAGCTTGTAATTAGGAAGCTAGGGAGAGGCATGCAAATGACCACGTGGGACAAATGCATGTAGGAGCAATGGCATAGTTTCGCATGGTAGTGATACTGCCACCAACATCTGAATCACCTGCAGTGCTTTAGAATGCAGATTCCAGGGTTCCAGCCAAAAGCATTCTGAATCAGTAGGTTGGCGTGAGATTTGAGATCTATATTTTTAACAATTGCTTCAGGTAATTTTGATGAGCACCAATGGCCCCAAATGATAGTGAGGGTACAAAGGAAAAGCATCGGTTCTGCCCGGAGAGGAAGCAGGAAGAGTGTAGAAAGTAACAACTACACAGGTCCCTTAAAGTCCCAATGGGATTCCTCAGGGTGATGACACTGGCAAAGGCACAGGAGTTAGGTCACAGAGATGACAACAGGCAGTTGCGAGCAGAGAGGGGGGACAAAAAGAAAAGCTTTTTTTTTTTTTTTTGTGAAAACATTTTTTCTGACACAATTATTGCACTTTTAAGGCCCACTTTTTAAAGGGCTTTTCTCATGCCTCCTTAGTTCCACACATGAAGTGTCATATGAAAATGGCCACGCTTCCAGCTGGCTCGTGGCAAGTGTCGAGTATTGGACTCGCTCAGCTTACACAGCTTATTATATTTGCAGAATGATTTGTGATCTCAATAGCCTCTTAAAAAGAAAGTATTTTGGTTCCATTTTAATAATTTCTGAAATTATTAACATTCTGAGTAAACACAACCAAGAGTTTGCGAGTCCCGGCCAGGAAAGGTTGACAGAGTCAGCCGGGTCCTCAAATCCTGGTTCCAGGAACAGCTTCACATGCGTGGTGGACAGGCTGAAAAACGCGTGCTCCACTCAACAGTCCGCTGAGTCGTCAGGGAGAACATGTTCAGACAGATTTGGGACAAAAGCTCTTAGAGTCAACAGTATTAGATATGGTGATTTGACAACATGCATCCTTTGAATGCTTTCAAACTTTTCAAAACATCACCTTTGAAAGTTGTGTCTCCCAGGAACCTAAGAAGAAAAGCAAACCTCCAATTTTCAGGAAAGGGAAGAGAGGCTGCTGAAATCTAGATGACAGGGACCACATCGGGCTCTTCTCTCTTTCCTGTATCTCATTTCTTTCTTCCTTCACACCTAGCAAGAGCAACGTGGCATTTCGGTGTCAAAACAGGTCAATAGGCAAGAGGTATTTTGCCCTGGTGACTGGGAGGCTGTAGCCTCTTTACTTCAGGGTGTGAAAGTAACGGAGCCAACGGCTCCTCCTCTGCTGGCCCTTGGTGGCGTAGGGTTCCCGGGGGGAGAACATGCATGCCTCTGCCTTCAGTCCACCAACCATCCCTGTGTGCCTATGTCACGGGCCCCACCAGGACCTGAACTTAGCATTTCAGAGTCCTGCTCCATCCTGAATCACTTTGCTACTCAGAAAAATGGTTGGCGTACAATTAACCTCTCAGGAATGTTGTCACGGCTGCCAGTAACGACAGCACGAGGATACTTCATTTTACTCTCACATCTTGTAGTTGGCTTCTATCAGAAGAAACTCATAAATAAATCCTGTTGGTTTTATTAACCATCCTTCTGGCCTGGAGATGTTGTCAATTTGCAAGGGGTGCCAGGACCGTAAATGCTGATGGCCTAAGCAGACCGAGTTGGCCAAAGCTGGTTGTGCAGAGAGAGAGGTGGTGGAAGTATTTTTCTCTTAAGTGAACGCCCTCAGGCCTGGCCATTGTAGATACCAGAACAGGGGCTGCAGAGGCCAAAGCAATCTAGTACGTAGGCAGTTAAAGAATCCCAGGACCCTTCTATCAGCCCTTCTTAGCAGTGTTAAGACCTGAAGGGGGTTCTACCAATAGAAGCTTGAGCAATAACACTTCCTGATTTCTAGGGAAGGCTACAGCAGTGCTGAGTCATCCTTCCTGACAGGTGAATGCAAGTCACCAAAGGCCATGGGTACAGCTAAGCTGATGAACTCACTCCCAGGGTGACCTTATTGAGTTTTAGAAGTCAGGTCAAGGCAGTACAGGGTCTGTGCAGGAATGGGAATTGGGATGGGGCTGAGATATTTTCTGTGACCTAGGAATTCAAGGGCATCCTTGAAGGGTGGAAGGGAAGCTCCCAGGGCTGAATATTGACAGGCACACTTGGGATAAACTTGCTGTCACCACCAAAGTGAAAAAAGACTCAAAACCAAACAAAAACCTCCAAAGCAAAATCCCCAACAATGTTAAACTTCACAGATGATTTTTATGAGTTCTAATATTGACACAGCCTCTACTACTAAAGGTGCTGCATTGATGATTTGGGTTCTTAGGCTGGGACGGTGATGGCCTAGCTGCCCAGCTAACCCTCTAGAAAAAGATGCACATGTTCCCTAGCCCCAGGATCACCCTCAGAGCCTAAGATGGCTTGTCTGCCGGAGCCACCTACTTCCAGAAACTGTAAACTGAGACAAACTGTGGCCCATGGGCCAAACCCAATCTGAGGTCCGTTTCTGTAAATAAAGTTGTATTGGAATGCAGCCATTCATTTCTGTTTTGTCTAAGGCTGCCTTGTCACAAAAGCAGAGTGAGTGAGTAGTGGAGACAGTGACCGTAGCACCTACAGTCTAAATATAGACTTTCTGGTCTTTTACAGAAAAACATTGCCAAGTCCTGCTCCAGACCTTTTCTATCGGATTCAGTTGTTGCCTTCCCTTTACCATTGGGCTCTTTTGCCAGAAAAGTAGCTTTCAATTTTAAAATTTATAACTGTGAAATATTTCAAACATAGAGCAAGACAGAGAATATAATAAACCCTATGTACTCAACACCAAGATGAAAACGGTGTTGGTATTTCTCATTTTTATTTTGCAATCTTTCAATTTTGGAAAAAATAATGCAGATAACGTTAAAGTATCATTCTCCCATCATCATATCTCTCATCATCATGCCCTCCGTGAGGTGGCCAGCACCCTAAGGCCAGTCGATATCATTCCTGTTGATGTTTTCACTGTGCATGTTTTGTGGATGAGGGTATGTTTGTATGTGCGTGATTCATCTTTACACAAACAGTACCACACTCGCCTTTCATGCCTTTTTACCCCCAAAAATAATGTGTTTGAGATCTTCTGCACGTGGATATTTGTAGAAGGAGTCTCTACTCTCCACTGCTAAATATGAAAGCACAGTCTATTCATTCATCTTCCTGAGGGACAGTTGGGTTCCTTCTACTTTTTCACTACTGCTAATAGACCTGCACTGAATATTTTTGTATGTGCTTATTTACGTCCATCTGTTAAGAGTTTTTCTAGAGGAAACACCAAGAAGTGGATGTGCTGGGCCACAGGATCTGTACAACTTGAGCTTAACTAAGTTTGGCCAAGTTGCTTTCCAAGTGCTTGTACCAGCCTCCTCTGCCCTGGGTAATGTGCGAGTCCCTGCTACAGCACATACTTGCTACCAGATCTATTACTCTCTGTGTATCTGAAAAATTTGAAATGGCATCTCATGATTATTTTAATTCACATCTCTCTGATTATATGGGGCTGTCCAGTAAGCTCAAATGCAGCAGTCATATGACTGAAAAGGAATGATTGCAACTTATTCCAAATGAGAGAAATTAAAATACTAGGAAAGGAGGAATAAGAAGTTCTAACTTTAAAACTTCTGAACTGTCATGAAAAGAATAGGAAGTGGCTTGCAATTTCGAAGCAGAATGATCAGGGCATCCCACATGACTCAGAAGTTTGAAATCCAAATGGATTCTTTTACTTTTCCAAGTGGCATTTTCTGAATGGAACATTGACTATCATTTTGTTCCAGGAGAAGCTTAATTTCATCTGGAAAAATTATATTATTTTTTTTTTAAAGAAGGTTTTCCACCAAAGAAGAAATGATACTATCATTACTTACTTTGACTTCTGGATAGCCAGTGTATCATTAGGGAATGTATAATCAAAGTTCTAAATCTTTGCAGGAATTGTTGGGATAAATTCAGGATAGGAAATCTAACACTGAAGCAAGATTGTGGCAAAGCATTAAATTAAATAAGGAAATGGATGGGAAAGATCTTTGACAGCTCTGAATTTACCCACACATGGGTTGTTTCTCTCTAGGTCACAGACACTTGGGAATTAGAGGGAGAACATGGTTTCTGGGCACTGAGCTGCCCATGCTGTGACCCTGTGTGACTCATTCCCAGGCTTCTCCGGGTTCCTCCATGTAAAATGGTGTTAATGGCACTTGCCACCCGCTGTCTTGTGTTGCTGTCATGAGGAATGTGGCACTGAAATCAAGTCATAATCCAAGAACTCTCTGAGCAAAAAGGACCATGAGTTTTATGTGAAAGGAAGGAAGAAATTATAAGCCACCCATTTATAAGCCAAGATTTTATAGCCACTGACATTGTTCTCTGCAGCCATTAGGCAGTACCTAATTTTTTGTTCAAATAAAGATTTTAGGCTGTTGCCTGAGTGACCAATCACACTGCAGTGATACTGCACTCCCCATTCCCCTTCTTCCACCTTCCTAGGACAGCACTGTGTGTTCAAGGAAAGCTACAATAGCAGGTTTCCACTTCCCTGGGAGCAGGAATAGATTTTCTGTCTATGTATATAAAATAGACAAATTAGTGAGACCTGTCTAAAATGTTTTGAGCAAAATCAAAAACATCCTGCCCACGTACTCCATCAATTTTTTCCATTCACACTTGCTCTCAGCTACTTCATTATTCTTGTTGTATGACGGTTCATAGGAATGGTGGCAAAGCATGTAATCAAGTCTGACAAAACTATGCACTGTAATCCCTTTGTTCTTTCTCTAGAATTCAAGAGAAAATATCTTTTTCCTCTTTCACCTCAGTTTTTCAGTCTTTTCTTGATTTTTCTTTCTCTGTTCTCCTCTTAAAGATTGGTCTTCCTCAAGGATTTCCCATAACCCTGTCTTCTCATTGCTTGTATTTCTACCAAGAATTTCATTCATGCCTATGACTTCAACTACCAGCACTCTGCTCATGACTCCCATATCCTATACTCAACTGTCTAGCAAACATTCCCCAAGCATTCTGCAGGCACCCCAAATTCTGTATGTCTCGAATCTCACCATAATTTCATACACATCTGCACCTCCTCTGATGGATCCTGTCTCAAAGAACAGCACATCATTTATCCTTTCACCTAGGCCAGAAAGCTGAGAGTTCAGGCAGACTGTTAATTTACTACCCGAGAGCCAATATCCCATTTTTCCTTTCTAACAGAACCACAATTTTGTTCAGGTATTGAATTTCAAGTTCTTCATAGACTTTTCTACACACCATGGAGTTGAAAGTCGGTTGGTCCAACCCAATTGGTCATCCTACTCTTCTTATGAGTGATCGATTCAGCCATGGGCAAGGATGCAATTGTGGTATAAGGTGCAATCTCCTGGGAAAGGGTTTTATTCCCTGATCAGAGGAGACATGCCAGGAGAAATAGCTTTCTGGTTCTGATTGTGGTTATGCAAGGATTGTATGACTGAGGCTATGGCAGCCTCGACAAGGATAGACGCATGGGATGGAAGTCAAATCTTTGCAGGGTAGAGCCCCAAACGGAAAGCAACTGGGTTCTTGAGGATGTTTTTAAGCCATTGAACTAAACATTCCTGGAACTGCTTACCCCTGGACTTCATGTTTGTGAGCTAAACTCATTAGTATTTAAATCACTTTGTTTAGTTATTGGAGAGTATCCTAGCTTATCTTCTCACATATTAAATCCATCAACAAGACCTCATTGTCTTCTCTGCTTTTTTTTTTTTTCTTTTCTGAGACAGAGTCTTACTCTGTCGCCCGGGCTAGCATGGTGGCGTCATCATCCTGCTGCCTCAGCCTCCCGAGTAGCTGGGCCCACAGACACGCACCACCACGCCTGGCTAACTTTTTTTCTGTTTTATTTTAGTACATATGAGGGGTCTTGCTCTTGCTCAGGCTGGTCTTCAACTCCTGACCTCAAGCAATCCTCTTTCCTTGGCCTCCCGGAGTGCTAGGATTATAGGCATGAGCCACCACACCCGACCCCTGCCTGAAATATTGATTCTCTGACCACTGTTAGTCATTTAGGTTTCATTCAAGTGCTTTTTGTTTTGTGAAACCTGCATGTTTCCTCTGCTCTTCACTTTCACCATCGTCATACCTGACTGCCTTGGAATAGCCAGTAGATACCACATAGCCATTGTCTACACGTTGCTCCCTACTGCGGCATCAGAAATTGGAAGACACAGGTATTTAATCTTTGTTTAAAGTAATTTATGGTTGGTCTAGAGAATAGTGTTGAATGTTTATTAAGGTATGAATGAATGAAAGAATGGAAGATAGAATACGTTTTGTCTGCACTGGTAGAGATGTGATTTTTTTTAATTTTTAAAAGCTATCAATCAGAGCTTAAAACTGGGTTAACTTTCAGTAGGTGTGATACTTTCAGTAGGTGTGAGCCTTTCGTCATAATGATTTAATACGTATCTAGGCTCAAAATCAGAAGTAAACATAAGGATTAAAAATGGAACATTTGAAAAAAAAATCACATGAACCATTGCCTATGATTCAGCAGTAATAATTTTTGCAGGTCCTTATCTTCCCTCTATTTCCCCGTGTTGTCTACTTCTCTTTATTCCTTCAACCACCAACCCAATATTCTTTACCATGTCTCATCTTAACTAGGACGGCAATTCTCTGTGGTAAATGGTCTTCAAACAAGCATACGTCTAACACTGGGGGTTACAGACAAGCCTTCCAAGGGGTATGTGCTCAAGGGTAGTTTTAGAGGAATCAGTGTATAAACCCTCAACCTCTGTCTGTCCCTTCTCTTCCAAGAGATCTGCTTGAGAAGGTGCCTCCCATGGGACAAACAGGTTCTCCTTTCCTGCCTCCTTCGGGGTTCTCTTCTTTCACTTGACAAAAGAGAGGGACAGCTCCCATCCCGCCCACTCCTACTGGGGTGTATGGCCAGAGATACAACAAAGGCTCTAGGGTGCCAAACAGCGGGACAATTCTAAGCATTGTCATCCTCACTAAAAAGTAAATGACTAATAAATAAATCTTTTTGCAAGTCAAGTTGTTTCCAATAATTTGCTTTAAATCAAAATTGAAAAAGAATATAATTATATTCACAGGTGATATATCATCAATCATCACTATGTGATTTTTTCACATGTACGATTGAAGGATTTTAAGAAATCAAGATGCTGCTGTTAGGAAAACACATTTCTACGCCTATAATCCCAGTGCTTTGGGAAGCCAAGGTGGGAGGATTGCTTGAGGCCAGGACTTCAAGACTAGCCTGGCAACAGTGAGACCCCCATCTCTATGGAAAATTAAACAAAAATAAAAGTCAGGTGTGATGGCACACACCTGTAGTACTAGCTATTTGAGTGGCTGAGGCAGGAGGATCATTTCAGCCCAGGAGTTTGAGGTTACAGTGAGCTATTATCATACCACTGTACTTGAACGTGGGAAACAGAGTGAGACCCCATCTCTTAAAAAAAAAAAAAAAAAGAAACAAAGAAAAAAGAAAACACATTTCTATTAAAATTTATTTATGTGAATACATTTCCTTAGTACATATTACATATGTAATCATATCTTAATGTATAAAATATATTAATATAATATATTGTGTATATTATATAATCATATGCACACATAGAGTAAAGAATTTCTGCTGAACCCTGCCTCTTTCTAGGAATAAGTAGTATTCCTTTACAAAAGCACAAACAACAATAAAATACCTCTTGCACAGGGCATCTTTTTAAGAGAGGAAAGTAATTGAAATTTATCATTTTTGTGTTTGATAATTATTTATCAACTTTGTAACATACTTATGATATTTTGATCAAATACCATTGTTCATTCTAAGCAGTAATCAGTCCACAAGACACATTTAAAGCTGGCTACAGAATTCAAATTAAAATTTACATATATACTTTTTGTCATAGTAAAGAATGACGAGAAATAAAAGTATAAAACCTACTAGGAAAAACTTCTATAGTTGGAACTAGAGTGAAATATGAATTTAAAGAGAAAAAGGTATAATGTAAAATTTCCTTTAAAGGAATATTTCTACGTTTAAAAAAAATGTACAACAGTAGGCATAAAATAGCTATGGTATTTAGATTCCTCTGGAGACATTAAAACATGTAACCATTTTATTTTAAAACATCCAGTTTGCAATATTTTTGAAATAATATATCCACTGCAAATTTTAGATGTCAATTAAAAAGTTCGTGAGAGGTCATAGATTCAGAACTAAAAATGTTGGGAGAACAGTCGACTGAAGTATATTAAAGTACATTATTATATTAGATTATTATTTGCAAGCATGAGAACTGCATTAATGACTCTGGGCAAGGAGAATAAGTCATTCTTCAATTCTCTGATACATAAAAAGTTTATGTCCACATGTAAATGTTATGAAGAAAGACCTCAGGCTTCATTCCTCTCCTATTCATTCGCTCACTTCTTGAATTCTGCAACCTCGCTTTCCTGACAGTTTTTCAAAACACTCTGTTGGCTAATGGGTCCATAGAGGACTGGAAAGTCCCATATTAAGTAATTTAATTGAAACAAGAAGTCTGCTCCGGTCGGTGTTAAGTCTTACGCACCCTACCTTTTTCAAGTTGGCTCCTATTGACAACTGATGGAGAATTCAGACAAATTAGAGGGCAAATTCAAGGCTCTGGACCAAGGAAAACAAACATAATCAAAGAAAACCAGGAGACTTAAAACATGCCAGTGGATATGGAGTTATGGAAAAAGTGAAGAAAAAGTGTTGAAAACATATTAAAAACGAAAACCAATACCAAAAGCATTCTCCATTTATGAGCCTGTAGCAGGCAGCACTTTTATTAAAGTTGTGAGCAATAATCGACCCATTCATTCATTCTACATGTTCCATGCATTTTCCTGGGGTTTGAGATACAAAGAGGAATAAGACATTGATTTTATTCACAAATAAACAGAAAGAGACAATACCCCTGAATATAGGAGAATAGTTCATTGCTTCTTTGAGTGACTCATGAAAGAAACGATGTGGGCCTGAGCTAAGAGCTGATGGGGGTAGAAATGGATGAAACATTTTAGATATTTGGGCTTTAACACGTTGAAATAATTGAATGGACAGAGGATGTGGAATGGGGAGAAATCTAGGTACCTGCTCAGGCAACTGAGTGATGGGTCCGGGGCCGGTGTTCACCAGGTTAGAGAATTTCAGAGGAAGACCTGGTTGTTGGGGACAGGCAGTTTCTATGGCACAAGGAAGGAAAGATGTCTCGGAGACAGCTCTGTGGGGTAATAAGATCACTCAGGGGTTGGGTAAGAAAAGTGTGTGAGAGTGAAATTCTGGGGAACAGCAGCTTCTTAACAGAGAAAGGAAAGGAAACGTACAAAAGCAGACAAGGAAAAGCAGGAATAGCAAAGGCTGTAAGAAGTCAGGAGGGGTGAAGACAGAAAAGTCTTTACTGCATGGATAGGCGTCACCTTGGTGGGAGAATTTCCCCTGGGAGGGGGTGAGTGGAAACAAGAAGACACCGAGGAAGAAGTGAAGGTAAGGTGTACTAAATCCTGTTTATTATGCTTTAAAATGTTGCTGATAAACTGTAATTCATCTAGCCTTCCAAATATTTAAGAATCTGCTCTGAGTGAAGTAAATGGAATAAAGGAAATAAGTAAATGGAGAGGATAAAAAGATGTTTTCTGAACTTCAACATCAGGAGCCCAAATCACCCTGAAAAGCTAAACATAATGAGGCCATGTATCAAACTGGTGCCTGGGTTTGAGATTCCCTCTACTTTTTCTGAGATTCCCCTTGTTTCTCAAATAATTAATCTTTTCCCAAAATACCTAACTTACTACTCCTCTGCAATGGAAAACTCCATCCAGGTGGAGACCAAGTCTGTTTTGTTAACCACCATTTCCCTGGAACTCAGCACAGACCCCAGCACACAGTAGATGACCAATCAATAGTTACTGAATAAATGAAAGAATATCTAACGTTTCAGAGAAATGACAGAAGTTGTATTTGTTCATATTCAGGCGGAGTAGAATTGATATTTGAGAAGGCGAAAGCCTGGGAGGTTAGAGGAATCATTCCTTTGCCTTTTATTTGGGAAATAAAGCAAATTTAAGTGTACCGTTCATCCAGCAAATATTTACTGAGTGCACATGTGCTCATAATGTTTCGTGTCCATTCTGCCTTTTATAATTCTGTTTGGATCTTTCCTTGGATCAGCCTAATTATAAATAATGTAAATAAAGAGGACTTCTACTGAACTTTTGAAGTATTTGTAGAGAATGTTTCTTGTTAACATCAAACAGAACCAGTTTTACCTTAAGCC
Organism: Lepilemur ruficaudatus; assembly: GCA_963574885.1. Taxonomy (NCBI): domain Eukaryota; kingdom Metazoa; phylum Chordata; class Mammalia; order Primates; family Lepilemuridae; genus Lepilemur; species Lepilemur ruficaudatus. The sequence continues at coordinate 66,897 of CAUYRT010073111.1, forward strand.
AAGTTTATCAAATATTTTCTAATATATTGTTTCCAAGCACAAGGATTGGCACATTTTCCCACAGAGCAAGTTCTAGTAATAATATCTATTATTTGTATGCAACACAAATTCAATAAAAGGCTTTTCCTTCATTAATATAAGTGGATCTCAACCTTCATTATAGACAATACACACCTGGGAACTCGTTAAAATGCAGAATCCAGGTCCACATACTGTGGGAATTCAGATACTCCAGATCTGAGCTGGAACATGAGAAATGATATTTTTAGCAAGCACCCATACTCTGAAAAACTAAGCCTAAATTATTTGTCTAGAATATAATTATCTAGGCTCTGGTCCAGTGCCCAGGGCACACTTCATTAATTATATCCTCATTAATAAGGACCAGAGACTAACGCAGTGATACGTAGCAATCAGCATTAACGTTAATTGAATTAGATCTGACGTCTCTCCTTTCTTTGAGCAGTTTTCCCTTGTTTAGAGTGGAGGACTTCTTTAATGATTTGTGACAGGAAGACGTGAGGGAGATGATTTGCAAGTAATTGTGACGTGTGTTTCCACTTAGGATGCCTTTCTTCCCAAGCCTGGGCGCTGTGGCTTCTGAGCTCTATGGAGGGCATTGTTGGGAGAGGGCCCCGGCTCACTGCAACGCAGACGTAGTGAAGGTTGAAATTCATGTCTGTGCAGTGAGAAGTCTTCCCAGGAACCAGCTCATTTGATTCTCACGACTTCCCTGCCCCCTCTCCTTCCAGTTTTCCATGAAGTGTGGACCTCTTTCAGGTCATGCATGTTAAGCAAGAAGTTAAAAAGTTGAAGAGAATCCACAGGCAGTATCTATCATGGCGGAAGGGGGCATAGAAGGAATTCTGTGTATTTGACATAAAGAAAATTATATGTATTTGGTGGAAGTCCTGGGGATGGTAAGGATGGAATGTCAAGGGACCATGATTTCTCAGAGTTGCAGCCAAATATTTGAAGGGCTGTCATGTGGAAGCCACAGTTAAGCCCCTCTGGGCTACTCCAGAGCCAAGCTAGGGCCAATAAATGGACAAGCAGGAAGAAGTATTCTTACTCAATATGTGAATTTTTAAGAATCACAACTATAGCTCTTTAAAAAGCGAATGGTTAATTTTCCTAAGTTCTGTATAGATTCCAGTTTATCAGCCCTTTATTTGATATGTAGCATGCAAGTATTTTCTCCTATTCAGTAGGTTGTCTATTTGCTTTAATGATTGTTTCCTTGGCTGTGCAGAAGCCTTTTAATTTGATCAGGTCCCACTTATTTATTTTTGTTGTTGCTGTGACTGCTTTTGGGGTCTTGCTCATAAATTGTTTGCATAGGCTGATATATATAAGATTTTCCCCAGCATTTTATTCTAAAATTCTTTATGGTTTCATGTCTTAAGTTTAAGTCTGTTATCCATGGTGAGTTGATTTTTGTGAGAGGTCAAAGGTACGGATCCTGTTTCAATCTTCTACATGTGGCTATCCGATGTTCCCAGCACCATTAACTGAATAGGGATTCTTTTCCCTAGTGAATGTTTTTGTTTGCTTTGTCAAAGGTCAGATGGCTATGAGGATGGTTTTATATCTGGGATTAAAAAGTGGGCAAAGGAAATGAACAGAAACTATTCAAAAGAAGACAGACTAATGGCCAAGAAACATATTAAAATTGCTCAACATCTCTAATCATCAGGAAAATGCAAATCAAAAACACAGTGAAATATCACTTAACTCCAGTGAGAAAGGCTTTTATCAAAAAGTCCCAAAACAACAAATGTTGGCATGGATGCAGGGAGATAGGAACACTCATATGCTGCTACGGTGACTTCAAATTAGTACAACTTCTATGGAAAGTAATATGGAGATACCTCAAAAAACAAAAGTAGAACTATTAATACTATTTAATCCAGCAATCCCACTACTGGGTATTTACCCAAAGGAAGAAAAGATTCTATAATAAAGACATCTACACCTAAACGTTTATAACACCACAATTCACAATTGCAAAGATGTGGACACAACCCAACTGCTCATCAATACATGAATGGATTAATCAAATGTGGTATATGTATACCACAGAGTACTACTCAGCCATAAAATATGATGAACTACCTACTGTATTATCCTGGATGGAGCTGGAGCCCATTCTTCTAACTAAAGTATCACAAGAATGGAAAAACAAACACCACGTGTACTCACCATTAAATTGGCACTAATTGAACAACACTTATGTGCACATATGGAAGTAACATTCATTGGGCGTCAGGCAGGTGGGAGGGTTGAGGAGGGTATGGGTAAATTACACCTAGTAGATGTGGTGCACACCATCTGGGGGATGGGCGTGCTTGTAGCTCTGAATTGGTGCAAAGGCAATATATGTAACCAAAGTGTTTGTACCTCCATAATATATTGAAATTTAAAAAAAATTAAAAAGTAAAGTAAAATAAATTAAACACACACACACACACACACACACACAGTGAATGGTATCCAGAATACTTAACTCCATAGAGACATTGCAGATTGGTGGTTGCCAGGGCTGGGGGTGGAAGGAGGAAGGGGCAACAGCTCATTTTAACAAGTACAGGGTTGCATTGGGGGGCAGTGAAAATGTTCTGGAAATAGACAGAACTGGTGGTTGCAAAACTTTGTGAATGTGTGTGAATGTACTAAAGGCTACTGAATTGTGCCCTTAAAATGGTTAATTTTATGTTATATGAATTTCACCTCAATTAAAAGAAACAAATTAGCAGAGGAATTATTTGAAATGGAGATTTAAAAAATTCTACTAGCTTTAAAACTATTTGATGAATGAATTCCGTTTGTGGTTAAGTCTAAATCAATAAAAATCAAACATTATTCTCATAAACAAAAAAAAGTGCATGGATTGATTCACAGCATATTAGGCTCATTATCTCTGAGAAAATATGTCAATGAAGGTTTTGTGATTATTCTTCAAGGAGACAAAAAAGAGACATCTGCGTTGGGTGGAAAGTGGCACTGTGTATGATCCAAGTTAATTTGCTTTTTTAAAAAAAATCTTAATCCGTTTTCCTTAAAATATTTTCATTTTGGTTACAAAAATTCTATTGCTATTTGTAGAAAATTTGGAGAGAAATCAGAAAACATTAATGAGAATTGCAAATAACTTTCAATGACTATATAATGTAACACATGTGTGTTCAAAGTACTTAACTATTCTACTTAGGTTGTGTCTAATTTTCAATTTTATAAGGAATACTGTTATGAAACTTGTGTACATGTTCATTTTAGGTTATTGCAAATAAGATAGGTAACGAGAAGTAGAATTAGTTTGTCACTAAGAGGCTTTGAACTCCAATATTTGGGGAGTTTGAGTATAGTGAGCCCCCTATATCCATGGATTCTATGTCAGTGAATTCAATGAACGACTTATCAAAAATATTTGGGGGGAAACTCTAAACAAAAAAAAATAATACAACAACAAAAATAATGCAAGAAATACAATGTAACAACTATTTGCACAGCATTTACATTGTATTAGGTATTATAAGTGATACAGAGATGACAGAGTATATGGGAGGATATACACAGGTTTTATGCAAATGTATCCCATTTTATACTAGAGACTCGAGCATCTACGGATTTAGGTATCTGCAGGGGCTCCTGGAACCAATTGCCCTTGGATACTTAGGGGCAACTTAGGCAATTAAGTGTCTGTGGTCCAGGGAAAGATGGATGAGGAAGCTGCTGCATCCCCTAATAAGGATGAGTGTGGAAACTGACACTTCCCAACTCCTGACCGGGTGGAGGAGCCAGCAGACCAGACAGAAGTTGAGCAGAGGCAGAGAAAAGAGCGTTGATCGGCGTTCCATCTTCTCAGGATGCCTATCAACCATTTAATTGTGATCTTTGCTCAGACAAATGGTTTTTAAGCATAATAGATTTTTGTTGAAGACCCAGTTGCTGTTTCAATGCAGGGGAACAGTGAGAGGCAAAGGAAAATTATTTGAGGTTGGTTCTTCTCAACATGAATACAGAAGAATTTGCTGGTGCAGAATGAAGAACTTACGTGAATAGAGCATTAGAATGAAAACATCTAACAGTGTGTGAAATAAATACCTATTAATAAGGGAAAAGTCTTAACATCAAATAGGATAATATCCTTTAATATTAATAGAAAATATAAAATGTAAAGAAATGATTTGTTTGGATAACTTAGTAACAAGCTTGTAGAATAATTCTGGAAGTTATAACTGCAGCTATTTTCCTACTACGAGAGCCCTTTTCCTCTTTTCACAACTCTTATTAATCTTGATCAGAGTTTCTTAAAGAGAGGTTCCCTGACTAATAGTATCAGCCTCATCTGGGAAGAAATGCAAATTTTTGCACCCTCCCTCCCACCCCACTACCTGGACCTACCGAATTAGAAACTCTGAGGAGGAGATGGGGTGCTTTGGAGCCCAGCAATCTGTTTGTTAGCAAGCCCTCCCAGTAATTCTGGGTTTTTTGTACATGAGCTTTCAGCTACATGACATATAGGCAGAGGAATTTAATGATAAGATTTTATTAATTCAATACAATTTATTCTGCTTTCTGTTAAATTCAATACATTCTTACTTCCCTGAGACACTGATTTTAAAGAAAAATGATAAAAGCAATACAACATCGGCGATCCTACTTGTTTTAAGCACTATATATAAAAACTGTTTTAAAAATCATTCCATGTGAAGTTTTCATGTAACATACATTCATAGTTCAGTTTTTTGGTAGAATTTGTCACAAACTTCCCTTAAGTCATAATTTGAAAAGTTAATGCTCTCATATTAGTAGACATTTAATATTCTCTATAATCCCAATCCCTATTCCCGAGCTCTCCATTTTAAAATACTCCACTTCAGCACTTCCAACTAGACATAAATTCATTCATTCTCAACAAATACTTATTGTAAACCTACTATGTGCCAAGTATGTGGCAGGCACTAGGATACAGCAGAGATAGTCCCACTTTTCCTGGAAGTTACAGTCTAGTGATGGTACACAGAAAATAAACTAGCAAATGACATAAAAGTAAAATATTTTCAGATAGCAGGAAGTAGTATGAAGAACATAAAACAAGATGATGGGAGAGAGAATGATTTGGGCTAGAATGTCATTAGATTGAGTGGTTGGGGAGGCCTCTCTAAGGAGGGGTATACAACCTGAGGCCTGAATAGCAAGAAGGGATGATTTCTCAGAAGAGGGAACAGGTAGCATAGGGATGAACTGGGATGGGGACAAACTTGTCCAGCCCTTAGAAGACAAAGGTCAGCGTGGCTAGAGCCTAGTGGGCTAGCAGGACAGTATCAAGAGATGGGAATGAGGCAGATGGGGACCAGATCATGAATGGCCCGATGGGCTATGATAAAGTGTTTGGATTCTATTGTATGTTTAGTGAGAAGCCGTTACAGGGTTTAAAGTAGCAAATTGACATGATCTAATTTTATGTCTCAAAAACTTAGAACGCTCACTGCTTTACAGGGAAAGGAAGGTGTATTGGTGAGAATGGAAGTGGAGGATCATTTAGGAGGCTATTGGAATACCCATAAATGAGAAGTCATGCTGGATTGAGCTAGCGTGATAGCAGTGGAGAAGAAGAGAAAGAAATGGCTTTAGGACATGTTTCAGGGATAAAAGAACATGATGTATATTCCATTAGATATAAGAGTGAAGCAAAGTTTTTGGAGCAAGAAAGACTAGAAGAATAGGAGGCTTGGGGCAGAAATCAGGGATTCCATTTTGGCCATGTTAAGTTTGAGATGTCTATCAGACGTCCAAGTGGAAAACTCAGGCAAGTTGTTGAATATAAGTCTAAAGTTGAGGTGAGAGTGAGATGTACACCCCGGGTGAGCAGCAATGTTGAAAGTTAGGCACGCAGATGAACGTATTTAGACAGAACTGGAGAAGAACGAGAGCTAAGAGCACAGCTCTGGGGCCCTCCAACCTTAAAAAGTCACACAGAGAAGGAGGAATCAGAAGAGAAGAAACAGCCAGAAGTAACTAGGTTAAATGGATTGGGAGTGGTGTTAGAGGAAAGACTGGTCAGCTTTTTAGAACTGAGATCAAGCAGGCGGAGAGACAAAAATGGCCAACGGATTTGGCAACGTGGAGGTCACTGTGGACTTCATCAAGGGCGATTTCAGTGGAGATGTTCAAGAAGGAAGCTACTCCCAATAAGGATGAGGAGAGAACAAGAGGCATGGAAGTAGGAACAGTAACTCAGTCAGCACAAGCAACACTTTTTGGAAATTTTGCCGTGGACTGAAAGGGTAGCTGGGATGGGGGGAGCAGATGGTGAGGTTAGGGAAGGGATGTGGATAATTTCAGGGCAAGCGATTTGCAGTTGTGCTGTTGATCCTGTTCTTCAATGAAACAACAACAAATGATTCCCACAAATCCTATAAGTCCTCAAACATGTCATAGTCCACCAGTCTAAGCAATCAGATAATAACTTCCTCCACTCATAGTCTTGAGTATTTTACTAAATTATTTTTATTAAATGGACCTGTTAGTCCAACGCCTTTTTGCCTAACTATCCCTCTCCACGGCTTAAAATACTAATCTCTGTTACTTTCCTCCCTTTTAATGAGGCCAAAATACGTCAGAATTAGATAATATCTCAGAAGTGCTGTAAGTCTCTTGGAAGTACCCTGTATCAGTGAGGCTTTTATTATTTTTTTTTCCTCATTCACTCATTTCCTTTCTCTCTCTGGGAGGGCACTTTTGAGATTACATGAGGTTGGAATTTATGAGTTAAACAACACAAATACTTAACACAGTACTAGCACTTAAAGAAAAAGGGATAGGGGTCATTGCAAAATATTGTAAATTTTGGGACTAACAATTTGGTTTTGCGGGCTTTCTTCCTGAGGCTGTGTTCCAGAGAGGGCAATAAAGGGTAAAACTCATTAGTGCATCATTATCTTTTGTCTGAAGGAAACAATGTGTGGTTTCTGGGCAGCCCACTTGGTGTTTGCATTGGTCCTGGAAATATTTCAAACCAACTATATTGTTTGAACAATTCCCCTTCTCGAACATGAAAAGGACCACCACTAAACCACAGAGTTGATGCTAAATTACTAGGTGATGACTCCTCTGGCTCCTAAAGGTTTCTAGATCTCAGTCATTGAAATCATGGATCTTTCTAATGTGAAAGATCTAAGCCTTTATGGCAGACCTCCCATGCAGTCCCCCGCCCCATGCCCCCTGTATGCTCTGTGGACTTCTGAGAAGTTTCGTTTGCAATCAAGGTCATTGAGTTCTCTCCAATTCTTTTTTTTTCCCTAAGAGATGGGGTCTTGCTATGTTGCCCAGGTTGGCCTTGAACTCCTGGGCTTAAGTGTTCCTCCCCTCTTGACCTCCTTGCGTAGCTGGGACTACAGGCATGTGCCACTGTGCCTGTTCCCAATTCTTTAGGAATTGCAAAATAGTCTTAGATCAAATCTGCAAACTCACAACTATGAGTAACTATATAATTGATTAATAGATTTGATAATGAAAATCTAGTCTGATTTCTCTTTATCAAAATGAAGCATTAAATGGATATTGGCAATTTTATTTGTAATCTGTTATTCCCTAAGCTTACGTACCTCCCTTAGGGATTTCATTAAACTTTTTTTTTGTTTTTGATTGGTGATAATCAGAAGAGCATTTATGAGGAAACCATAAAACACATTTGGGGCCATCTGGGAAGAAAACTTCTTTCATAAGAAATTCCAGTAAGTATAATACCATATATGTTGTCTCTCCAAAAGAGTTTTATTTGATTTGCTGCTTCTTGTCATCTCTTGTCTAGATTAAACAGCAACAGAAATGATTACCTATCTCTTGGTTTGTATTATTGCCCAATTATGAAAAAGTTTCAGGGTTTTAATGTCAGAGATCTAGAAAACTCTAAGTACTAGAAGAATCAGCATATAGTAACTGAGTCTTGATTCTGAACCTGAATTACGGTTTTTAATTTTTGTTATTATTATCATACAATCCAATGATGTTTTAATAGCATATATTAGAAGATAGTCAGGAAGGGTGATTTTGAGTATGAGCCCTAGAGCTAGATCACCTGGGCTCTAGCCCCATTTTGGATCCTTACTATTATACTAATGAACACGTTAGCAAGTTTTTAAATCTTTTTGTGCCAGGGTTTTCTCATCTATTAATTGGGGAAAAGAATACCACCTGCTCATAATGTTATGGTGAGGATTAAATAATATAAATTCTTCCAGAATAAGTAGGTTTCTCAATAGATATTTGTCAAAAAAACAAACAAATGAAAATATGAAGTCCCATTTTCCAGATAAGAAAACTGAGCTTCTACCACTATTAAGAGCCAAGATTCAAATTTATGGCTTTCTGACTAGCAGTTTCTTGCTTTTTACTAATATGTCACAATGACTTCCCTTTACCTTTTTATAGTTTAACAATGTTCCTTTCCTATTGCATCGTTTTAAGTATCTAAGGAAAACTGTAAAATCAATAATATTTAAAAATCAAAATGACCCATTGATGGCTCATCTTGAAATTATTAGTAACTTTTGTGCAAAGAGACCCACATTTTTGGTTTTCACTGAGTCCTACAAATTATGGAGATGATCCTTCATGCAATCTTATTTATTTGGAAGGTTTATCTCACAAATACAAAATGACCCAGACTTCCTGGCCCTCTAGTAGTGATGCTGTGATAAACCATAGCATAGATTCTTACTTCTTATTGGGCTAAGAGACTACACAGTCTAATATTTTTGTTAACAATGAACAGTATAGACATTGAACAGTGATAGACAACGGAGACTCAGAAGGTGCGGGAGGAGGAGGGTGGATGATGAGAAAATGAGATGCCCTAAAGCAATCTACGCATGTAACAAAATTGTACTTGTGTCCCATAAATTTACATAAATAAAAAAGAAAATGAGCACTGAAATTCTCTTAAATCCATTCATCAAAGCATACATACTTAAGAGTTTACGGTATGTTTAAAGCAGTGGTTCCCAAATTAATTTTGCCCATCACAGCATGCGTGCACAAGCACAGAGACGAGAACACACAGATCAAATAGCTCCTGGGGGTCCACATATGAGTATGTTCATACCTCAAGGCCAAGAATTCTGGGGCTTGGCTCCAGGCCTCTCCTGGCCATCCTCAATTTCCGAGGCACATTTATAATGTCTGACATGTGGATTAGCAAACTCTTCAATAAATTCAAGAGGCATTCCCTGATTTTTTTAAAAAAATTATGAATGTGTTGAAAATAACAAAAATTCTGCAGTGGGACATTATAGCTAAGGACACCCATAGTGCCAGCAGAAAATAGAAATCCTACTACACAGACCCGCAAAGTAATCCCCCGGCTTTCAAAAGCCCACATCCTATGTGGCATCAATAAGTCCCTACTTTATAAAGCACCAAGTTTCACCAGCAATATTACTTCTATTCAGTTTCACAGTGAGGACAAAATTTCACAATTCCTGCAAATCATGCCTGTTAAACTCCTTTCACATCAGCCAACGAGTTGGTTTTCACATATCTAAAGATACCCATTTCTCTCAACTACATCAGGGTATCATTGACCTACTTGTGCTCTGGGAAGGCAGGCATATGCGTGGAAGGGCAAGGGATTAAAGAGATGCTGGTGTAAAAGCAAAAATCACAATTTTGAAAGATTATCATCTAATTTTATTATGGTTTGAAGACATAAGACTAATTAAATCATTTGTAAAAGGCAAAATCAATAACTTGCCATGATACTTGTACTTGCTTTTTCTTTAAATGGTGGACAAAAATTTTGAGCACAAAATACATCCTTAGTTTATATTATGCAAAGAGAAATGTGTTTTCTCCTTTTCTTTTTTTTTTTTTTTAACTTTTATCTATTAATTCTTCCCATGTTTGAAGGTCAGAGTCCACAATTGAAGCTTTTGGATTTGCTGTCTAGGTGAATTCATAGAACAGGTAACTCTGCTTGAAAATTATGTTTTTTTTGTTTTTTTTTTATTTTTTTTGAAAATTATGTTTTGATCAAAGAACTATATCTCATTCAGAAACATTCACCTCACAGAAAGAAACATCCTTTTCCATGGTAACAAATTTTACTCTCATTGTATCCCAAAATTTGTTCTGTGGGTCAAAAGAGGCTTTGGATAAAAATTTGCATGCATGGTTTGGCACTGCTAAACACTGCAAATTAGAAAACAAAAACTCACAAAGTATGTCTCGTCTTTATAAATGGCAGCTTGTTTATATTTCTTGATGAATTTATTTCTTGACAGAAAGTCAGTTAATTCTAAAGACCAGTGTTCTTATGGGTTTTCAGGGTGCATTAAATTTTTGTTCTTTTTGATGGTGTGCTGCTTTTTCCAGGTTTCCTGAATATTGGGAAGGAACGGAGCTGATTGTCAGCTTCAAGATAATGGCCTTGGTGGAAGCCAAATTTTAGGAATTGATTCGTTTTATATGTATTAGGCTGAAAGCTCATAACTATGTGAAGGAATCTCAAGGTTCTTTTAAAAAGCTGATTTTTTGGAAGGTGAAGATTCACTCCCTAAGTTTTCTAAGTGTACAGTTCACATACTAGTTTAAGGAAAAACAAAGACTAGTGATATGTAGGGGGCTACTTGCTCGCACAATGAATGCTCATAGTTTGGGGGTAATTGGTATTTTTTCTCACCCTGCCCTTGATAATACAGGTAGCTCCTTGCTAATGTCACTGTTTGGATTGGCTTTGCTATCATGACTTTGTTCTAACTTCCTTTTTTTTATTTTTATTTTTTTTGCTATCATTATTTTGTCATGCTTCTTATCTTTCCTGGTAACAGGACTTAGCTTCTATGACCACCATCTTCCAGAAATAAAATTGCCTTTGTTTCATTGATATACCAAGCAATGATAAGGTTGGTTCAAGGTTCAATATTTATTTTTGGACTCTTGGTCAAGGTAAGCTGGCTATTAGCATATATGGTTTTCACTTAATACTTTTTTAAAGATCTGAAACCATATTTAGATTGATAGAGATTAAATATTCTTTCTTCCACCATCTTTTTATTTCTCATAATTTCCTGAAACTAATCCTTATTGTTTGTCTAATGTGTACTGGGAACAAATAGATACAGTTCTTTTTCTTGATGATTTCTACCAAAAAAATTCAAAGCGAAATGAAAAAGACTTAACAATGGTGTATGGAAAGGCCATCAACTTGTAGTCAGAAGTTGTCTCCCATTTACAAAAGCCAGCTCAAACTCACTTCAGGAAATATTTTTTGTGTATATGAGTATCCCAAGACTCTCTCTCTCTCTCTCTCTCTCTCTCTCTCTCTCTCTCTGTCTCGCTGTCTGTCTGTCTCTCTCTCTCTGGCAACTCATCCCTGTTTTTGCATTTTTCTTAGGCTCAATTATCCTAATTTTCTCTTAAAGCCTTTGAGTGAAGGAGTCAAGCCATCATGTTGGGATGGGCCACAGTGGGGTCAACGAGTCCATTCTCCTTCAAACCCAGGACTCCAAGCTGCAGAATACAGTGGGACAAATAACCACCCTGACCTTGACTCTGTTTTTTTACAAAAAGGTCACAGCTGAATGAGACTCTAGGACAGTGTGGCGTGGACTCTGCTTACAGACAAGCTGCTTTGAGGAACATGTATAAAATGGATGTTTCATGAGAGTGTTTTCTTCGCATCCAGATTATAAATTAATTGAGTGCTGGAATTTACATATATATCTTTTAAGATTTTTTGTATAGTATTTTGTATTAGTGGGCAAAAAAAGGCCTTGTTTTTCTTATTGCCAGGTTTAGCTTAGAACCAACAATCTGGTTCAGTGCCCTGTCCTTTGAGTTTTTAGAAAAGAAAAAAAGGCAGACTAAAGTACCAAAATAGACTCTTCATACACTGTGTTTAAGTGGAATTCGCTTTTGACCCCATTAACTTGCATCTCTGAGTGCCTTGCTCTCTTCTATTCTCCTTGCTCTAAAGTCTTTGCAGTTTTTCTGGTTCTGTCTTGTAGGTGACGGAAGCTACTTAAAAATGGCCACACATGAAGAGATTAATACGTTCTCTCTTTCCCCTGGCTTCTCATTTTTAGATATTTTAAAAATGAAATAGGAAAAGGCAGTTGGATACCCCTAAAAAAAGCACAAGTGGCGAATTGTCAGGTGTTAATGACATCTGTTCGAACACTGTCTGTTGACAGTGGAAAGCTTTCCTGACGTCTCTCATGCTGTGCTTAAAATGTCTCTTTCTACCTGTAAGGCCACCCACATTTAATACACATTGGTGGTCACCTCTGTGATGTATGTTTTTTTCTATAGTGTGTTTTTTAAATGTAATTTTAAATCTAAAACAATAACTGAAATTTCAAAGAAAATCCTGAAGTGAGGAGGAAAAGTTAGAGAAAGAGCCCACACTAAAATGAAAGAGTAAGCACAGAACACAGACTCTTGAAATGCCTCTGCCAGACCAAGCTGTGAGGAACACTCGGGGCAAAGCCACCTCGATCACAATGACTTTGGCTTCTGGCACATTCAAGGCCCCACTGAATGCTCTGCCTTGGTAAGGCAGTGTTGGCACAGTAGTAATTAAGAGGGAGAATTGAGATTTAATGGTAAATACATTTTACAGCCTTTCTGTTAATATTAACATCTAGTGGTAATACAGAACAGGAAGCACTAACAATGCAAATTCACAGTAAATTTATGAAAGGATTCCAGAGAAATCATTAGAGGTCCTTAGAGAAAGTCACCATTGTCAGCAGTAAAAGGCACCTCTATGCTATCAGTTCCTTTTATAAGAATGTTTGTCCTTGGCCCTGAGAAAACATCGGCTTACATGTGTATAACTTCTAGTAATTTAGGTTACAATTCTCTCCGGTGTTTGCTAAGACCAAAGCCTGTTTGGTCAGATACAATACATTGAAATTTCACGCCCCTATTTTACTCTATTGTTTGGAAGACCTTTCCAGGAAAGAACACTTCATCCATGTTGGAACAACCCCTGTCTTAATAGATGTCCTTGAGCTTTACCAAAGAACAAGGAGCCATAGGGAAGAAACAAAACAAACAAGTAAAATCAAAGATTTTTCTTCACACCTCCTAAAAGACTTTTTTTTGAAGAGATTCAGCAATGACTTTAACAAAAATAGTCAATAGTGCTATTTATTTTTGAATGAATAGTATATGTACATATAGGAACATAATTCGACAATTAGGAAATGGAATATAGTCAAAAGTTTCTAGCCCTCCCTAACCCTTAGCCCAATAGGTATATGTTACAATCAGTTTCTGATCATCATTCTAAAGCAGTTTCTCAACCTTAGCACTGTTAACATTTTGGGCCAGACAAGTCTATGCTGCGGGGAGCTGTCCTGTATATCATATTAACAGAACGTTTAGTAGCATCTTGGCTTCTACCCATTAGATACTAGTAGCAGTGCCTCCCTCTCTCCCCAGATGTGACACCAAAAATCTCCCCCAGACATTCCCAAATGTCCTTCAGGGAGACATTTAACAATGTAGCTAAAGAAAACTCTGTACCAGTACAATAAGGGTTGCAATAAAAAATTTTATACATAGGTCTTTTAAATATATACAATTTTAACTTTAATATAAATTCCTAGAAGAAAAACTGCTAGGTGAAAAGCTGTGTGTTTGTAATTTTGATAGGTATTTCCAAACAGTCTTCTTTAAAGAACATACAAATTTATTTTCTCAGCAACAATATATTCTTGCCAACATACTGTATTGTTAACATTTGAATTTTTGCCAATCTCATAGGTAAAAATTGGTAGCTCAGTGTTTTTCTAATTTTCATCCCCACATTAAGAGGTTAAGTAACTTTTCATTTGTTTAAGATCTCTTTGTGTATCTTTTTAATGAAATGTCTATTTATATCTTTTACTCATTTAGATTGATTTTAGAAGCCATTTATATATTATGCTCTTTGTCTATAACATGTATTACAATATTTTTTTATCCAGTTCATTGTCTTTTGATTTGATTTACTTATGGAACAGAATAACGAGTCCATTGAAAACACAGATACGTATGGGAATTTAGGATGTGATTATGGCAGCATTTTGAATAAGTGAGGAATTATAGATTATATAATAAATGGTGTTGGAACAACTGATAAGTCATTTGTAAATTACAGACTTGAGTTAATGGCTCATATTACACCAGTATAAATTCCCCATGGACAGGAGATTTAACTGAAAAAGAAAAGTATGAGAGGAAGCCACAGAAGTATTTTTTTAATAATCTGGTTGTAGAGAAAGCCTTCCCAAGTATGACACAAAACAAAAAAGCCATACTAGATTGAAATGAGTTTATTTTTTGATGACCTTTTCTTTACACCCTTTTTTCCTACCATGATCTTCTGAACTAGTTCCAAGACAAAAATAGCCATATCAGCAGGGCCTCAGCCCCTTTTAGCATGAGCCCAAAGTGACCTCGTGATAATGATGTTGAAGCAAAGGGATTTAACAGCGAGGCTGGGAACAGCTCAGAGTTGTGGAAAGCCCATGGGCTTTGGGGTCAGGAAGGCCTGGTTCTCACCTCCTGTTCTAGCTACCAAGAGACACCATGATCTTGGGTGGTTCACACAGCCACAGTCACTCTGAGTCCTGGTTTTTCCCACTTTCTCAGGAAGCTCAGCTTAATTGATGTGGCATGACGTAAAGTACCTTGGTGGGTGTAGACTCTAAATGACTGGAACTCACTCCTTGCCACTCCCTTCTCCCTTAAACGTTGGACTTGGTCCAAGCTTCTGCCTATTTCTCAGTTACTCACTGGGCAGGAGATGTTGTCATAATTTCTTACCTCCTGACTGCATGGCTGGCCCCTGGCGCTCCGTCTCCATTTAGGGATGTGTTGCACTCGGGTCTGTGGTTCCTCGCCCGTCCCCTCTCTGGAGATGAGCAGCAGACCCCAAGGATGGTTCTTAAGGCTCTCCTGCTTTCAGCCCAACGCCACGAGAGGCTTTTCTAGAAAGCAGGAGATAGCAAGGGCTGTGCCTCAGAAACCTGTAATCTTCCGGTGTTCGTTTCCCATTGCTGCCATCGCAAATGCCCACAAATTTAGTGGCTTCAAACAACAAGAATGTATTATCTTACTGTTCTGCCAAGTCTGGCATGGGTTTCACTGAACTCGAGTCAAAGTGTCAACAGGGCTGTGTTCCTTTCTGAAGGTTCCAGAGGAAACTCATTTCCTTGCTTTTTCCGGCTTCTAGAGGCTGTCCGCATGCACCAGCTCATGCTCTCTTGTGTTCATCTTCGAAGCCAGCAGTGCTGCCTCTCTTGGACCGTTCTCCTGCAGCTGCATCTCCCTCTGACCACAGCCAAGAAAAGTTCTGCTCCTGGAAGGACTCCTGTGTTTATGTTCGGCCCACCTGGATTTTCCAGGCTAATCTTTCCTTCGCAAGGTCCTTAACTTAATCACAGGTATAAAGTCTCTTTTGCCAGGTAAGGTAACACGTTCACGGATTCCGGGGATTAGGATGCGGGCATCTTTGGAGAGGGGCATTATTTTACCTACCACACCTCTCTAATGTGATTCTGGGACCCAGGTGGTGAGCAATTCATCCTGAGACATAGGATGTCATATTTTATTATATCACACCATGACAATAAGTACATTGCATGGGTGGTTTTGGGGTGATTATTTTGTCAAAATTAAGGCGTTTTTCCAAACAGCCTGTGAGTTTAATGTGCTGGTTTCTGAAGAAATCAAAGCAACTCAAACTCCACTCTGCCTTTACCAATAATCCAGTGAGCATTTAAAGCCGTGTTCTCCCTGGCCTGCTTGGCCATCCAGTCGAGCGATCCAAAGAGCTCTGGTGCAGCTGCTCGCCTCGGTGCCATGGCCTGGATCAGGTTACTCCTGCCTTCTTCCTTGATTTGGCTCCCTCCCAAGAAGTACTTTGATTTAAATATTCTATTACTGATCTACCAGGCACTCTCTGACTCCCATCTGTCTTTGAGGCAATTCCAAATCTCTATGCTTATGTGGACGTACCTTCAAGAGCATATAATAGACAGTTGCACATTGTTCTTTCATTGTTCCAAAAAAAAAAAAAAAAAAACTGTGCTCTAGTGAAGTCCTTCAATATTTGCACTCAGAAAAAAGAAAAAAAAAAAGGATTTGGATGTTGCCAGGTTAAAAACTGCATTTCTAAACGACTTTTCTGAGCATACGAAGAGATGGCCTAAGTGCACTGGCTGGAGAGAAACTTGAACCCTTATGATGGGGTCAGTTATCTTGTTACCTTTTAACCCTATTAGCTGATGTTCCACTAGCTAAGCAATACTTCCGAATAGCAATCCTCAAAGCCCAGACTAGCGCAGTGGTTGAGAAGTAAAGGAAGAGAAACAGGAAGAGAGCTGATGAGCAGGAAAGAGGAATGAAGTCTGCTTTGGGGAGAGGACACATCTTCAGTGTCACTCCTTTGTATCCATGACATGTTGGTTAATCCTGTTCTAAATCTGTTGGCATTTTTTCTACTTATCTCAGCAACCCAAATATGAAACACCCCTAATTTTTATCAAAGACATGGAATTTGATCTTGATAGATTTAACAAGATGCACAGTTGTTTATCATCATATATCATTCTCTATTTGTAACTTGAAAACATTTATAGGTCTCATCAGGAGGCTTTAAAATAACAAGACATAAAGATAATTAGGGCAATTTTATATCATTAAAGTAGATTAGTATTAATTTTAGTGTCTTTGCTTTTGAATCAACTTCTTAGTGTGTACTCAGATTTTCAAAAATATCTTGTTTAGTGCAACTAAAGAGACCAAGTGAGAAAATAAAAATATTTTATAATTCTGTTCCTCTTTGGACAAGGTGACAGTGGAAAATGTTTTGAATGTGTGTACTGGTATGTTTATAAGTGGTCTGAGGAAGGGGAGGAACCAGGAAGGCAGGTGTAGCTGCAAAGGAAGGGTGAGGAATTCAGCTGAAAAAAACTTGCGATTTATTCAATGTCTGTTACACGGGTAGAATATAATGTTCCTGATCTCTCATCTCTACCACAGCACACCAATGTGGTCCTGTTATCTCTGCTTATAGATAAGCACACAAAGTCTTCAATCACTTGTCTAAGATCACACAACCACTAAGATGTGCACACAAAAGGCAAATCCAAAAGTGTCTTAATTCTAAGTCTTGCCTTATTCCACCATGTGATATGTAAAATTACAAAAATCACCATGGCCTCATTCTGGTTTCTTAGCATCAAAGGAATAGGAAATTATAGAGAGAAAATAAGAAGGATAAGGTAGAGGATCCTGAGAATAATTTTCAGAGAAATACAGAACATTTGGGTACAGAAAATGCAAATATAACACAGAGTCCTCGAAGCCACGCGCCTGGCGCCGTGCTAACATCCTGACGCACGCCATCTCACGTAACCCTTGCAATGAAGTACAGTGAACTTCTGCTTCTTTTGTTACATTTGAGGAGACAGAGGCTCATAGAAGTTTGTATTGTATTTAAATATCTATCTGAATATCAAATTTTACTCAGAGGGATGGATATAGTTGCCTTTTAAGTAATGAGATTTCTTATGGGACTTTGAAATTCCTGGGATTAGATTTTACTATGCAAATTTAGTGAAGTAGATGTTTCATAACGTTTGTTAAATCAGAACATTCTAAACCCAAAACAGCCACGATTCTCACCAACCAGTCACTCTTTATGACCCTGTCTCCAATCCCTAATATTTTAGAAACACGGTTGGCCACAAAAGAGAAAGCGGCACCTGGATTGAAAAGGAAATATTTTAGGAATGGGGTGTATTGTTTTCTGTGGAGAGACCTCAGAGCCACAAAACACCGCCATTAAATTAATTAAATAAACTAATTAAGTAATTAGCACCATGTCCACGCTCGCTATGTGCAGTGAGCGGCTGAGACAGCTCTGCACTTGCAAACCAATCTCCCTGCCCCCTCAGTTCATGTCCAAGTGCTCCGGCTCCTCAGATCCAGCCTGACCAGGGCTTTGCCAGGGAAATGATAAACAGCCTGCTGGGGTTTTATGGCCTTCTAGCCTTAGAACAGCTCTTTATATCCAAGTAGAGCTTTGGATTTAGCGTCTAGCTTTGCCAAAGCCACATCAAGGAGAGTTGTTTAACCTGAATGGTTTTCCATCTCTCTCCTACATCCCCATGAAAGGGCTCTGGGGGCTTTCTTGAAGGAAGCACTGGATGAATCCCTGTGTTCAGCAGCCAGAGTTGCCCTAAGGTAAAACAGGATCAAAACGGTTTGGATTTAATGTGCTTTATTATCTGACCATTGCTGATAACGACATGAAACATCTCACCTTCGTTCAATAGGTATATAAGGGTGTTGGGTAGGAATTTTTCTACGGGATGTTCTGGTAAGGCTGAGAAGCCACCTGGATGAGCTCTTAGGAAGTTTGGACCCAGCAACATGATTGAAATCCGTCTTGTGCCTTCCTGATGGACTCATTTGAACCGCTGGATAGAATTTACTTTTTTACAACTGCCTATGATTATGGTTTTTTTAGAAAAAATAAAGTTTGTAAAGCTGGTGATTGTACATTTGCATCAAAGAATTCAGGAAATGACAACAAAGCATGGAAAGTTGGAGCCAGAATGAACTTAGAAAGATAACAGCTCATTTAATGAAGCAGCAGAGTCGACCCACTTGCTGTTCACGTGGTCTCGGCTAAAGAACCAGCTCATCGTGGAATGACTTCCCAGGAGAATAGCCTATGTGGCCTTCTACCCTCCAGTAAGCAGCATAAATATATATCTGACATTTCTATTTTACACTATGGCAAGTAAACAGATATATTAAATGAATAAAAAACAAAACAAAAGAACAGAAATAATTTAAATAGGCTCAAAATCTTGTTGATTATGAAATTCCAAGATTATCAGAAAGTCCTACAAATATAGCTTTAATGATTTAGAAAAATGATAGTGGGGTGAGTAGATTAGTTGTATAAATTGCCCTAAACTCTCTGAGAGTAGATGCTTTGGTTCTGCACTTCCCAAGTGATGTCTGTTTCCCCCAGTCCCTCTTAGATCGTCATTCCCAAATTTATTTCACATACTCTAGGACACTGACATTATCACTGCTGCTTGTATCAGAATGATTTATTTAAGAAGCAAACACAGAGACAGCCCTTACTTTCACTACTCGAGGACTTTGAAAAGGTATTCTTAGGACATAGGTTATCCTTAAATGCTGGTTCACGTATCAGTCCTACGTGTGAGACATTGGACTTGAAGTGAGAAAACTAAGGTTCTAGTTTTAGATACTCGTTGGCCATTTGACAACCTCATTGGGCCCCAGGTTTCTCAAGAAAAGGGAATAGGGCAACATTTCCCAAAACATGAACCTCTGAATGCTAGTTTCATGGAATAAGAAAGAGTTCTAGGACCATATAAATTAAGTCAACCAGGGTTAAACAGAGCTATAGAGGCTCCTTTTCTGGAAGACTTACATGTTACTAATATGATATTTGAGTCTCTAAAATGGAGTTATAGTGTGTAGGACTTTCTGAATTCTCAGTCAATGAAAACTGTGGAGGAGTATCTCACAGGACTGGTGTTACAAACAGGGGACACACTTTGGGACCTCCCAGACAAGATGATTTCTAAGAGTTTTTATTGCTTTAAATTCTCTGATAATCTTTGGTTCACACAAAAAACCAAGCTATTCTCCAGATACTTTGTATACACCTACCTCTCAACATTCTTTTCTAAAATATATGACTTTTTTTTTTTTTACTAGTGTAAGGATCAAAAGGATTGTATGTGGCTTCTATGAAAAGAAAGGTATCTTCAAGCTGTAGTGCATAAAACATACAATTCAAAGGAAACATTACATATAGTTTTAAATAATGGTTATTATCACTAACCACTCTGACATAAGACAATCCCAAATGAAATCACTCTTTCAGAAAAGAAAAATATCAAAGGTGCATAAGGCAATGCACTGATAAACCACCAAAAAGCCCAGAGATTTATTCTTTCTACAGTAGCCAAGCCAAATGCTATTCTTTTTGTTGTATTTTTCCTTGACTATACAGGACAAAACTAGGGCCTCACAGCTTGAGAGACTCATTCACTTTGTCTAGCAGTCAAATGCTTGTAAACAATAGTGAAAAGTGAATGAACGGAATGGAAAAACACAATGCTTTCTAGAGCTAACTTTGCTGTTTCAAAGAAATTTCAGAGCAAAAATAGCCCATCCTATAAACTTTGAAATGATGGCAGACATCTAGGAGCCTGTGTTATTAAAGCCTTCATTTTGTTCTGTTAAATCTTCAATCTGATTTGGTGACAAATAATTGGAGTAATTGAACTTATTACCAAGAAACTCATGGAATTAGGAAACTCTCTTAACCCACGAAGACTCGTTTAGAAGCTCCCGTTTGGATTCCCATAAGAGGAAGAAATATTCCCAGCCATATAGCATTTCCCCCCCTTTCTGGCACAAACTGATATTTTTGTTTCATGTTCTCTCCCCTGTCCCCATCTTTATTTATATGGATTTTCTTTCTTTACCCTAACCCGCTGGAGCACCTCCAACAAATTGGTGATGTAATTAAAAATTTGCTTTTGCTGGAAGATCACTTAATAGGGGAAAAACAGCATAGTTTCAAGCTAGACAGAAATGTTGAAATTAAACATGATCAGAACTGCACGCCAGCCCTGGGAAATGTGTCCGTCTCAACTCAGGGTTTACAGTCGCTGTAATTTTAATCAGATTTGTATGTAATAGCATTTCATAATTTTCCACTGAGTTCTTTTTCCTTTCTTTGGAAAAGAAAAACCTTCCAAACAAAGGAAATTAAGAAACAGAAGAGCAGAGTTGGTGTGTGGTTATGCGGCAAGGCCACTGCTCCACCCGTGCGGGATCTGTCTGCTCCCTGACGTGGGCTCACAGCTCGGGGTGTTCGCATTTTTCTTAAATTCTAATCATCACGTGAGTTTTTTTAGTCCAAGCAACTGGAAATGATAGCTTTGGTAGCTACTTTGGTTCTAGTCCTGGATATTTACCAACTAATCTCTAAGAAACTATGTGACCGGCCGGGCACGGTGGCTCACGCCTGTAATCCTAGCACTCTGGGAGGCCGAGGCGGGAGGATCTCTCAAGATCAGGAGTTCAAAACCAGCCTGAGCAAGAGCGAGACCCTGTCTCTACTAAAAATAGAAACAAATTAATTGGCCAACTAAAATATATATATGGAAAAAAATTAGCCAGGCATGGTGGCGCATGCCTGTAGTCCCAGCTACTCGGGAGGCTGAGGCAGGAGGATCACCTGAGCCTAGGAGTTAAAGGTTGCCGTGAGCTAGGCTGACACCACAGCACTCTAGCCCGGGCGACAGAGTGAGCCTCTGTCTCAAAAAAAAAAAAAAAAAAAAGAAAGGAAAAAAAAAGAAACTATGTGACCTAGATCTTAATATTTTTAGACCACTATTTCCCTATATAAAAAGTGTGGGTTTGAACTAAATGATCTTAATGGGTCCTTCCATTTCTAAAAATCTATGAATCTTGAGCTTAATGACAATTTTCCAAAGTTACCCAAAGGTATACAATTGATTTTTTTCATTCTTACCACAGATTTCTAACTAAAAGACTGATCAAATAAAAAGTATGATTTAAGGCAATCTGCCAGACCCAAGGAAGAAATAGTGACATATGACATCTACTGAGGGCCAATCTTATGTCAAGTACTGGAATAATTATTTAACGTAAGTTATATGAATTGATGCTTACAAGAGCCACGTCAGGTAATCACCATCATCACAACCATTACCATTTTACAGATAAGGAAGAAATGCTGAGAAGTTAAGTACCCGCCTAAGTATAGATAACTAGTGAACAGGCAAGATGGGAGTCAAACCCAGGCTCCTCAGTCTCCAAAGTTACGCTCAGAACGTGTGCAGTTTTCAGACCATAGCATTCTGCTTTGAAGAGTCCACTGTTTCCCTCCCCTCCACGCTCTTCTGAACTTTATTTGTAGTCACTTATTCAGTCAGCCTGTAGCAATCAAGTGCTTACGTACAGCAGGCACTGCAATCGCTATCACGATACACAGGGGACGTTGACAACAGAACCTATTCAGAAAGAACTCAGTTTTGTTGAGGAGATGGATGAGAAAAGTACCACAATAAAATATAGTAGGCACCGTGACATATTATATATGAGTCAGGAGTGCCTGGAGTGTGGAGAAAGGAGATTTGGGAATGCAAATCAGTTCCTATGAGAATAATAAAAAGTGGAGGAATATCTGAACTGGCCAAGAACTAATAGAAATGAGCTAGCTGTGAAAAGGTTGGGAGAGGGAAAGACATCCAGGCAAAGAGATCAGGTGAGTTTGGGGGTTAGTGAAGGCATTGCATCTTCTGAGAATTGAGAGTAGGTCTCCATAGCTAAAGTACAGCATGCATGATAAACACTTAGAGATGAATCTGGAAAACTCTGTAATTGGGAAGCCCTTGGTATCTTGTGCTAAAGGTATGGAAGTCTTTCCGGAAGATGTTAGGGAGTTCATTGAGAATTTTAAATATGTTCGTGTAATAGGGAAATCCCATTGGAAGCAGTGAGGAGGCGCTACAAGGAGAGTAGGTGGCCTTGTCTAGAAATGGGAAGAGGATACTGGAATCTACTGCAGTGCATGCAGCCCTCTCCCAAAAGTCAAAGAGAGATTCAACAATTGGGATACAGAGGACCAGTTGGATTTGAGAGATTTGGGCAGGGCCGGGGACGGTGGGCAGGACAGAAAGGATTTTGGTGGTTGAATAGATATTGGAGGTGGGAGAAAAAGAGATCCATTGGATGTGCCTCCAGGGTTTCTGACTTGGCTGACTGATAGGGTATATGGTGACTGCCTCCATTCTTGAGAATCTAGTCTACAGAAAGAGGAAACACTTTGTCCAGTGCAGTGGCTCGTGCTTGTAATCCCAGCACTTTGGGAAACCGAGGCAGGAGGGTTGCTTGAGCTCAGGAGTTTGAGAACAGCCTGAGCAAGAGCAAGACCCTATCTTTACTAAAAATAGAAAAATTAGCCTGAGCATGGTGGCACGAGCCTGTAGTTTCAGCTACTTGGGAGGCTGTGGCAGGACAATTGCTTGAGCCCAGGACTTTGAGTTTGCAGTGAGCTATGATGATGCTACTGCACTCTACCTAGGGTGACAGAGCAAGACTCTGTCTCCAGAAAATAAATAAAATAAAATAAAGCCAAGAATGACAGTCTTGGAAAATCAATGTTTAAAGGATGAATATGCAAAAGCAGCACTTGTACAGGAGATTTGGAGTAAAAAGACAGAAATCAAAGCCTGTCATAGCTTTCATGGAAACCAAGGGAATGAAAATACCAAGAAGTAGGGAATGATCCATATTGTCAGCTGTGGCCAAGCAGAGTAAGGGAAAGACTAAAGTGAGTCCTTTGAGTTTGGGAACATGCAGGATAAGAGCGATTTTTGTCAGAGCAATTTCACTACAGCAAGTGTCACAATAGCCAAATTGCAAGGAGCTGAAGACTAACAAGGATGTGAGGAACCAGGACCATAGTGTAGACTATTCTTTCACGGAAATCAATTAGGAAAATAAGGCAAAAAGACCAGACCTTAATTAGGATGGCCAAAAGGAAGGGAGCTCCAATGGAGATAATTTATTATTTATCCACTTATTTACTTGTATGGGATATATTTAAGTATATTTTTAAAGCTAAGGGGGAAAAACTAGCAGAAAGCATGAGGTTTAAATCGCATGAGTAAGAGAATATAGCAACTCCTGAAACAAGGTTTGCAATGAAATGGGAAAGAAGGGGCATGCAGCCAAGTGCACAGGTGGATGTGTCGACCTTGAATTGGCCAACAGTTGATTTGTCTTTGACCCTAGAGAAAATGTGCAGGGAGGGAAGAGTACATTAGCAAATTGGTATGAAGAGGGACGAGCAGTTGATGTTCATGCCTGAGCAATTAGATTTTCTCAATCCAGGAGGGGTGTCATAACTGTTCCTAGGATGGGGGTGTATGACATGTTGAAAATATGGGTTTGGAGTTCAAGAAAAAACATCAGCTGGGGTGGTGGATCTGGAAGCCATCTGTAGTTATGTGCATGAGGATATGATCTCCCAGGCATAACGTGAGGTTTAAAAGAGGCAAACATTGAACCTTGGAGAAAACTGGTATTTGGGATGAACAGAGGGTAACAAACCTTCAAAGGAGATGGAGAAGTCTGGAAACAAGAGCACCACTGAACCCAAGCAAAGCAAGAATATCAAGGAGTTGAGTGCTGACCAGAGTGCGATGCCACAGTGTGCTGAAGAAGACAGGATTGAAATGACCAGTCAATTAATAATAGTTAGATAACTTAGTGAAAGTAGTTTTAGCTATGCTGTAAGAAGAGAAATTAAACACAGATTTTTTTTTTTCCAGAAGCCAAACAGACCTTAGAAATTGCAGCCTGCCTCCCTTTCTGCCTCCCTTCATCTTTTTAAATTTTAAATATGAAATGGAAGTTATTTGAATATATTTAAATATTGAGAACAAAAAAACAAATGAATAAAAGCACAAAATAAGGAGAGTGTAAAAATAGAGGAAAGAAAGAAAATGCTGGACAAGATTAGACATTCAGTCTCTGAGATGAGAATTAAGGAGAAAAATACAGTTAGTTGTGAAGGGAGGGAAATGTGAAGGCTGAGGGAATTCGTGCCTGGTAGCCCTCTGTTCTCTGACGCTGTCTACCCCCACAGACAGAGAGGGAAGCTTCCAAAGAGTGGAAGACGCAAGAAACAGCACTGGCAGGAAAGGGTTTGAAAAGGTGCTAATGCCTAAAGAAACAGCAAAAGGAGTTCAGTAACCCCTGCAAAAAGTGAGGGTGTATTACTCTATCATAAAAATTGAAAATATACATAATATAAATCCAAAAAAATGCCCATGATTTATACAATAATTATCTTAATGTTCTATAGATCTTTGCTTCAGACATTGCAACCTGAAATGATTGACAGAATCCCACCCACCATTTAAAAAATTGAGTTTGGCCTTATTAAAACTAAAGAAACATTGAACCTCAATAAATTTTACAGGTTTGAAACTACGGATTCGAAGCAACGAAAGTCAGTAGATAGAAAGAGGAACAAGTTGAAGTAGGATTGTCCAGAATGTAAGATTTATTGACCATGCTGATCTTAAATTTATTTACTCTCATTACCTATAAATTAGCCTAAAAAGTTCAGGGGTTGAGGTTGGATGCACCCCCAAATGCTATGGTCTGTGGTGCTTTCTTGACTCCCAGATCTTTTACTCTCTTGAGAATACTTCTTAGTTCCTTCTTGATTGATTAATCCTCTAACAACACCAGCCCCTTTAAGCAGAACTATTAATAACATAAAGCATCCTCCTTAGCTTTGGTAACCTGGGAGAAGGTATAAAAGAGCATGGAATCATCTAATGATTTCCCCCTTATTGCATTTGTAGTAAAGACATGTAAAAACCTCTTAGAGCAGAGTTTGGTAAACTGTACATATTCAGCTATTTACAAAATATTACACTGAGTGAAATGCTATGCGTGTGTGTGTGTCTCCCAGAATAAATCCTAAACTTGGCACATTGGCTACAAACACTTTTGAAATGTCTCTCAAATGAACAATTTTTAGATATTGCAGTTTAGAAATGAAATAACAGTATCAGATAATTGGCAGTCAAGTCGTTTTCCCAAGTATGGATGCCAAGCACATGGCAGACATCCATTATGGGTTGATGTAGATCAAAAGGGGCTAAGACACCATCTCATGCTTATAGAATTTCAGAATTAGAGACATTCGAAAGGGGAAAGTTAGCATCATTTGCCATGTCAAAGCCAAGCCATGTGCACTGAGCTTCCTTTCTTCACTGGCCAGGCCCCAGTCACTCCATCCTTATTTACCGTACCCTGTGGATTTCTCATAATAGCCTGAGGCTTGCAAATGGGTCAAAATCAAACGCCTCACTCCAGTTACAATGGCTCGCTTAGAGTCTTCCTGTTGGTGACAAGCCTCTTTTCTATGTGCTTGACCACCTGAGATTTTGTTCCTTCTTCCAGATCCATTCTCTGAGCTTGTATGGGTGGGTGAACCATCTAAAATTATTTAGAGAAAAGAGAAAAATATTTACCTATTACTTTGAGAGGAGAGAGGAGCCACACATCTCTCTGCCTACCTGGACAATCCTTTCCTAAAGTCCTAATTTTTCTCCTACTATTAGATTTTACTATATCCTCTGATCATTCAAAACATCAGGCCCCTTTACAGAATGAGTTTATGAATTGATACATAGTTTTAAAATATGCACAAGCACTTCCAGGACTTTGAAAGACTCTTGAAATAATGTATTCAGACTCTCTGGAACACATAATCCATATACACGTGGTGAAGAAACGACTTGGAAAGTAGGTAGAGGGAGGAAAAGGGAAATTGACTGCTCATGCTAAACTCTGTGTAACACGGATGGAGAGGAGATTTTAAACTGCAATGTTATTGTAAATTTTCCAGTAATCTAGATCTCTGAATTGCAAATACTGGAAACCAATTCTGCCTTCCTGCTTCACACTGACAGCAACACTTTGCTTGCCCACATCTGAGATCCTGTGGCTTTTGATTCATTTTGTTGTTGATGCTTTCTCTTTTGTTTTCTCAAAGCATAAATATTTGTTCTGTCTGCATTCTAATTGCTAGTCTTGGTGTCTTATGGAGTATGAGGGCTGCGGTAAGTCCGATGCCTCAGGATCCCTCGCTATGTGCTGGGATTTCATGTCTTATGACATTAGCTTGGCATAGCTGACAGCCACCCTGTTCCTATGCCCCTGACTAAATTGCAGTTATGTCTCTAATTGAAACCCAGTATTATTTTATTCCTCTTTACAGAGAGGAAACCCAGGACTATCATTCTGTACACACACCAAACCACAGGAGCCGGGGTGAGGGTCCCTAATGACAGAGCCTCCTACACAGCACATTTGCAAGCTTTCTACTAATTACCTTAATTTTCTTTGTCTAGACTAACTGATGGCATTGAAGATCTCCTTCTCTAAAGGGGGGATACAGGAGTATCTTTGGTCCTTCAATTCCTGCCAAGTGAGGAGGGGAGAAAAACATGAATACAACCAAAAAAACAAACAAAATAGAATCAGAGGATTTGTCCTTGAATGGGCTGTTTCCTAGAGCACATGTTGGGCTAAAATTGAGCTGGGAGGTTGTGTTCTAGTAAGACCGCAATCACTGCCACTAACAGCAAAGAACACAAATGATACATAAGCCAAAAGGAAAAAAGGCATTTTTAAAAAGGAGACTGTCACTAAGGAGGGAAAGGCTACTCATCAGTTCATCGTCTCTTGGTGTCCTGGACATTACCCACAAATGATGCTCCTTCCCTGTTCTTCCGCTTTTGTGGCATCTTTCTAGTTTGGCTTTCCAGACTGGAAGAATCTGGAATACCCTGTGGAACACCCTGGCTTCTCTTTGGCTCACACTTATGGTGAACGCTAACAGAAATTTAATATCTTGGCCATAAACTTTTCTGAAACTTTCCTTGGATAAAAGGGTGGGATGAGCTCCAATTACACCAGGTTGTGTTCTCACCATTCTTAAAAGCCAGAGTTGAAAAAGAGAGTGCTAATGCTAATGTTTCCTGATCACATGGCCTGTAGGACTAGGGACAGGACCCCCAGGCGCCCCATGAATTCACACAGTGGACTGAGTGACCACAGGGCAGGGCTGGCCCTTCTTGGGCTGGAGCTGCCCGTTTAGCTCAACACACCAAAGCCTTGGGAACACTGGGACTGGCCAGTGGCCCTAGAAGCTCTTTTCTTGTGGGACATTCTCTTTAGCCAAATTCTCCAGCGCCTTCTGGCTAGTTCACTTCCCACTTCTCCTCTGCTCACTACATTGCATTTTCTCCCCCATTTGCCATGTTCAAACACTGATTGGTTTCCAAGGATTCGATGATGGGTTTCATTTTACTGCTGTCTTTTGTCTCAATTATGTTTCTCTTGATGGATCTACTTTTCAGTTTGGTCGAACTAATTCTCAATGGGCCAAAAATTTCAAGCTTTTGTTTTTTATTTTATATATATATATATATATATATATATTTGCATCTTTAGAAATTTTCTGTGCATAGTAAGAATTTTTTTTTTTTGGCATGAATATACTGATGAATCTTCAAACTGGTTATGAACTGAAGAACTTCCCAGCAGGACAAGGAAGTGACTTGGGTTTCTGTTTCTAAAGATGAGGGAACTGTTAAGGAAAAGGTCACAAAGAGCTCAGGGCTTATTTTGTGTCACTGGTCCTAGGCTTGGCGCAGGTAACCTGGGCTGAGCAGATGCACAGTTGGGAATGATCAGGGCCGCCACTGTCTGCATCACTCATTTCTCTACATCTCTATGCCGGGCTCCATTTCTGGGAGAGGAAATGACGTATTGACTAGATCAGTAGTTTTCAACTGGGCTCACTTGGCCCCTCAGGAGAGATTTGTCAATGTTTGGAGGCATTTTTTGGTCCTCCAGACTGTGCAGGCTGCTACTAAAATCTAGAAGGTGGAGGCCAGGGATACTGCTCTGCACATCCTGCAACGCACAGACAGTCCTGACCCCACAACAAGCCTCACTCTGTCTCTATATAGCGTTGAGATTGAGAAACCACATGTTAGACTGCCTTGCTACACAATCACGTGTCTCCTGACTGTGGGATTCAGAGCTATCTCTAACCACATTACAGCTATTGATTCAGTATTTTAAATTGTAAGGAGTTGATGCATTTTTCTTATAACGCTGGATCACTTTTTGAATTTTTTCACCCAGTTTTGACAGAATTGGAATTATCTGATGCTTCTGCATAAGCAGATTATGAACCAAGCTTATCTGCCATAAAACTTTCTATGCTTCTGATTTGGGTCAAAGACATAATTTTTTTGTGCTTAGTAGGTTTTATCTTTCAAGGTATGTTAAAGCATCCTAGTCAATTGAAGGTTCTTGCAAAATTATTCATTCTCTCTGAGAAAGAAAGAGTTCTTTCCACTCTTGGAAATTGTACAAGATCCCACCAAAAATATTGCCTTCTTTGTGAAGCCTCCTACTTTCCTTCCTACATTGTTAAGATGCCACTATGATGTCAATTCTTCTGTGAAGCCTCCCAAAATGTCTTAGGCTGCTTTCCTTTTCAGATTCCAAAAGCACTTTTTAGATCACTCTATCATAATTATTCACAATGATTTTACCGCTTCCATCAGACCGTGAATGACCTAAGATTGGGGCCAGGCTTGCTTCACATTAAGACTGCTCTATGGCCTAGGGGAGTAAGCAGAGAAAGTGCTCTGTACAAATGTGTCAGGTGACAAGTATAGCAGTTGTCATTAAAAAAAATGTTAGTTTTAGGGACAAACTACACCTTTTTCTAAAAAAAAATAATTGACATAAACACAAAATATATCATCAAGGGCAACTTGCTATAATAGTAAGCTTGCCTTGATATTGGAACAAAAACAGAACTAAAGGTGACTCATATACAGTCAGCTTTCCATATCTGTGTGTTCTGCATCCATGGATTCAACCAAGCATGGATTGAAAATCCTCAGGAAAAAAGAAAAATCCATAAAGTTCCAAAAAGCAAAACTTGAGTTTGCCATACACTGAGCAATCCATGTGAATGAAGTGATGTGTAGGCATTGTATCAGGTCTTAGAAGTAATGTAGAAATGATTTAAACTACAGGAAAGGATGTGTGTAGGTTACATGCAAATATTAGGTCATTTTATGTGAGGGACTTGAATATCCATGATTTTTATTATTTTGGGGGCTGGAGCTGGGGGAGCCCTTCAGCCAATCTCCCACAGATACTGAGGGATGAATATATTTAAAATGCTCAAAATGTATCTTGAAAACCTCTTCATACCAATCAGGGCTATGTGCTTTCTCTTATTGCAAGAAAAATGATTATGTTCCTATATATTTAACCATTTTCAAGGTTGTCCATACATCTTCACACGTCTCTTGTACTTCATTTGTTTTGTGATCCCTGGAGCTGCAAAATACGTGCTTTTAGAATCCTGAGTGCTACTAGTCTGTTCCTTTTTCTATCTATATAGCCAGTGCTGTTTTATGTATGATTTATGGATGTGTTATGAAGAAAACTATCAGACCTCTCTGGAACTTCCCATTCTACCAGCCTGGGAAAAGTTAGCACTCCTCAAAGTTCAAAACTAACATTACCTGCACCAATTCATTTCATAAAGAGAAAAATAAGATTGAATATTATTGTGAAATTATGAAATATACATTTCATAATTGGTCTTCCTTCAGGTTCTTGACATATAGCTCTTAAAATCCTTGGAATCTCCAAAGTGATAAGTGTCTTTTCCTATGCTGATGTTGTTTGATGGCTGGAGGCTCCTGGAAAGCTTCAGGACAGGGGCTGTTTACAGGAAACTGTAAGGGGAGGCAGGATTAGAGAGCTGGGGAGAGAAGAGGGGCTGAAGGTTAAGTTGATCCCCAGTGGTCAGTGGTTTAATCAATCATGCCTACCTAATGAAGCTGCCATAAGCCCCCAAGAGGACGAGGTTCAGAGAGCTTCCAGACAGCTCAACACATGAAGCTTCCTGGAGGATGACTCCACAGAAGGCATAAAAACTCCATGTGCCCTCCCACATGCCTTGCCCTGTCCATCTCTTTATCTGTATCTTTTATAATAAACCAGAAAATGTAGGTAAATCGTTTCCCTGAGTTCCGTCAGTTGCTCTAGCAAACTAGACGATTGCAGATTTATATCCAATGGATTAGAAACACAGGTAAAGCAATCTGGGGCTTGCAATTGGTGTCGAAAGTCAGGTGGGGGGCAGTGCTGTGGAATTGAGCCCTCACCCTGTGGGATCTGATGCTGTCTCCAGGTCGTGTCAGAAGTGCATTGAATTAGAGGTCACCTGGCTGGTATTTGCTGCAGAAGTGCTTGCTTGCTTGGTGTGTGGGGAAAACCCACACATGCCTGGTGTCAGAAGTATTCTGCTGAGTGACTGAGAGTAGAACAGGAAAAGCACATGTTGCTTGTTTTTTTTTTCTATGTCCTCAAAATAATACATCACTATAGTAAATCCAAACCATGGCTGCTTTGCATAAAGCAAAACAAAGAAATCACAGAGAGTTGTTTAATTAACTAAGTAATGCTTATTAATTAGTTATTATTTTAAGCATCAATAAATAATATTTAAAATGGAACTAATTCATTAACAATGGTTAATTTTCTCCCCAATTCATCCAAAGACGCTACCATTTTCCCTAAGCAGAATTTCTTGCTTAATCATTTGAATCACTCGATTGTGCATACCTCACATCTCCACTCACATCCAGCCCTCGAGGGTGGGAGCGTGCACATGTCATTATAAGATTGTAGCTCTCGGCCTCTCCCTCAGTACCTACCATAGAGAGAGTTTCGCACATAACAAGCAGTCAGTCAGTGGTTGTTAGATTGAACTAAATTCAGTGGAGATAGAAACTACTGAGAAGCTGGCAAATGATACTACTTGTATCTGTGTTTCAAAGGTGTACATCCTTTCCATAGATTTTTAAAATATACTGCAATATGATGGCACTGTCCATGGTGTGTTTTGGAAATAAGAGAGAAAAGACAAGTTTTGTTTGATTGAAAGACAGAGCTGTCAACATAGGCAGGTGTACTAAACACCTGCCTTGTCTGCTTAATGTTTTTAAGAACCATCTTACAGGCATATAATTTAGTGAGGAAGAGAGAATGCATGCACAACAGTATAAAAATACATAGTGATATGAGATATCACGAGGAAATTGCCAATAGAAAGGAACAGAAAACTAGGCTGCAGGAGAGAAGACACAGAAGTTTGAGAGTGAGGTAGGTGGCCTAAGGAGGGATGTGGAAATTGGCCTGGCCTTAGAAGGAAGAGAGGAATTTGAAAGGCAGGCTATGCTGGAAAAGGGTATTCTTGGCAAGCAGTGTGAAGGAATGTTTTGGAAGCTGAAATGCATATAGCAAGGTTACAAAACAAGGAGTAGATGGAAGAAGAGTACTTTGATGTAGAAATGTGAACAAAGATTAGACACATGCATGTGAAGAGGGAGTAGTAGTGGAAATGGGGCGATGAAACTTTAAAGAACTTCAAATGCCAGACAAAGGAATTTCGATTTGATCCTAATAAATGAAAAGCTCTTTAGCACAGCACTGACGTGCATGAAGAGGTTTTTCAGGAACATTAATATGATAGTTTTGGGGAAAATCTGGGACTAGAAAGATCCTTAGGAGAAAACTGTAACTGTCTACTTATTATATTTTTTTAAAAACCACCCAGAAGAAGTCCGGCACAAGCATAGAAAATGCTGCCTAACTGGCTCTTGAATAAATGTGTAAATGGATGAGAGAATGTTAAATTTGTTATCTGATGGGAGAAAGAAAGAGAAAGGAAGATAGGAATGATAAATCATTGGAAAGAAAGACCCAAAAGATTTGGTGATGAATACTTGTTTTTTTAAAAAAGGGAAGACATTATACATGCATTTTGGGTTTTGTTTATGTAAAAGGCATAGAAATAGGATCTTGGCTCCTTGTTCTTACAAAACATCTGAGAATTTCTTCTTAAACTCCCCAAATCTTTCCCAGTTCCTCAGATTTAATTTCTTAGTCAACTCTATTCTTTAGAACTTTGCATGTAATTTTCTTAAAGCTCTTATTATACTCGGGTGTATATTGCATTATTTTTGTACAAGATTCAAAAACTTTAGGTTTGGGTTGATGGGGAAAATGATATTTTCACTAATATATGCACACACATCTATACAAAGTATAAACTGATTTTGTCAAAAAAAAAAATATATATATATATATATATATATAAATCCAGTGTAAGATTGACAGCTTGAAATAATTGCAGAACTTTTAGTAAAAGGTATCTAATTGCAGATAAAGATGAAGAGTGAGTTCAAAACTGAAGATTTGGGAAAAATGTCCTTTTAAGTCATGAGAATGGATGAGATTCCTGAGAGAGGAAAAAAAAGGCCGTGAGTAATAAATGTTTGGATTCAAGGAAGGAATGAGGGGACAAAGTGAAACTTTGTTCAGAAAGAAGACTTCAAAGGTAAAAAGAGAACTAGCTCCATGTAGAATATAGAGACTAAATAAGGAAAAATGATTTTAGGAGAAGCTACAGAATAGTCTGGAAAAATAAGGACTGAACAAAAGCCCCTTGGATTTGGTACTTAAGAGATCACTGGTACTGGTAACCACTGAAAAAAAAGATCCAGTCACGGAAGCAAGGAAGCAACCAAAGTCAGGTCAGACCGTTAAGAAGAAAAGCAAGAAGTGCATGGGTAGAAAATGGGCACAGGGTGAAGGTAGTATACTAATTACTTGATTAAACTAAAAAGAGATAAATCACAGCACGATTTTTTTTTTAAGATAAGAAGTTTGAGCAGATTTACAAGGTCAAAATCCAGTATAGAACCAAAGAATAACGACATAACAAAAAAATAACGTGCATAGAAAGTACAGAATTCAAGAGAAGATGGGGATTCATGGGATGAGGATGACTGGAAAGGCCTCGGTCCTAGGAAGGAGGAGGTGCAGAAGGATGCGAGATCCAGGAAGCCTGGGTGTGTGCCTGGAGACCGTGAGAAAGACGTGGCACAGTCACGCAGCGGTGGCAAGGAGGGAAGAGGAAGGCCCAGATTTCCATCTGTAGAAAGCGGTGTGGCCATCAGAGGGGTGGAATCATGCAGAACAGCCTCTGTAGGTGAGATAAGGAATGATTCAGGGACAAATTAGAGCCGTGAGGACCCAGGTGAATTTGCAAATTAGTAATTTGTAAAGAAACTCATGGCACAATGTCTCCAGTAATGCTGCTTTTCTCCGGGAACATTTAGAGGACTGAATGCACTTGGGTGTGACCCAGGACTGGGGACAGCATAACCAAAGGCCAAATGATGAGATATGGTATGTGTGTGGGGGGTGGGAGTGGGGATTTGAGGAATAATGGAGAAATGGAGTAAGACAAAACACAGTATCAACTGGAAAGCTAGAAAGGATTACTCTGTGTTAAAAATGACAGATGAGCCAGGCATGGTGACGCATGCCTGTAGTCCCAGCAACTTGGGAGGCTGAGGCAGGAGGATTCTCTGAGCCCAGGAGTTTGAAGCTGCAGTGAACTATGATGATGTCACTGCACTCCAGCCTGGGTGACAGACCCTGTCTTGAAAAACAAACAAACAAAAATGAGAGGTAGAAATAGAACTCTGCTGAATATCTTTAATAGTTTATATTCTTTGATTTTTTCCCCTCTATAATGGCATTTCCCTTTCTGTATTTACGTTGGGTTCTGATCTGTTGGGTCAGTCTGAAAAGATGTCAATGATAGTTGCAAGTTGACAAATTTAAAATGTCTTTCAATGAATATTGCAATGTTGTGAATGAGCAAAGGCAAATATTGCACTGACGTATGCAACAAATGGACATTTCCAAACATCTCCAGCTTGTATTCTTTAAACTACATCTTTTATGGCCGGGCGCGGTGGCTCACGCCTATAATCCTAGCACTCTGGGAGGCCAAGGTGGGCGGATTGCTCAAGGTCAGGAGTTCGAGACCAGCCTGAGCAAGAGCAAGACTTCGTCTCTACTATAAATAGAAAGAAATTAATTGGCCAACTAAAAACATATAGAAAAAATTAGTCAGGCATGGTGGCGCGTGCCTGTGGTCCTAGCTGCTTGGGAGGCTGAGGCAGAAGGATTGCTTAAGGCCAGGAGTTTGAGGTTGCTGTGAGCTGGGCTGATGCCACAGCACTCACTCTAGCCTGGGCAACAGAGTGAGGCTCTGTCTCAAAATAAATAAATAAATAAATAACATAAACTACATCTTTCATATATTTGGACATATAGCAATTACTACAGCAGGAGCATGAAGAGCAACTGGAATGGAAACTTGGAATTAAAAGGAATAATGATTTTGAAAACATATCTTCCATGGCCAAAAGAACCCACTGAAAGTTCTCTATAATAGGCTAAATATTTCTGGACGTTCTTTAATTTGATTTATTCTATTGTATTCTGAAATTGGGCTGGTTTCTCATCTTCCCCATGCTTTCTATGGAGCTGATCCAAGCACAGAGTCTACTTTAGCACTGGAAGAGACACTGCACTTGGAGCTCCTCCCTGAGGGTTCAAAGTAAGATGAAACATTGATTCATGGGAATAAAATGACTGTGAATCTCAAATACCCAACAACCAGAAAAAAACAAAAAAAAAGGATTGAATTGTGTTGAAAACTGAGTTCAGTGAAAAATACATATTTTGAGTATTGGGGTCTAACTGTCATGAAACTTATTTTTTAAATAAGCAATTCAATGAGGTGCACTTAAAGTGTAAGCAGACATAAGAATGAAAAAACACAGAATTTTTCTTCTTTCTTTTCCCTTCTTAAATGCTGAATGCAGCTTTAGGTGAGAATATTGACAGCAAATATTTGTTGAATTAATGGAGACAGGAGGTGGAACATCACAAAGTCATAGTTTCTTAGAGAAAAAAGGGATCCTAAAGATTATGCCACCCTTCTTTACACATTTTAGAGACAGAGAAAGTGTGAGTTCATACAAATAACAGGATATGTCTAAGATTGCATACCTATTTAGTGAATAATCCAGGATTATACACCAGCACTCTCCATGGTACCACAGTGCCTCTCTTAAGTTTCTCTTGACCTACATAATACATTAACTGGATGGCCTTCCATAAAGAGCATAGATTTTTCTTGTAGCAATAGAATTGGGATTCTAGAGTGTAAGTGATGGTGAGATAATACCTAATTTAGTCCTCCACTTTCAGCAAACAGCCGAATTGAAGATGTTTAGGTAAAAGAGTTTCTAATTGTTATCTTTGAAAGTAATTCCAGTTTTTAGGATCTTTCATTTTTTTAAAAAATATATTTCCCTATATAGAAAGGTGGGCTTTGGTGGAGCATGAAGAGCCTTAGGGCAGGTGTTGAGGAGACTTGGTCTTGTCCTAGATCTGCTGTCTGGAGATTGTGTCATGCAAGACCCAGCCTTTCTGAACTTCGGATACCTTGGCTATAAATGCAAAATGGTAATGTTCTTCTAGTCCATTTTGATATGGGGATGCATCTCATGACATGCTATATCGGAATGTCTTGAAAAATGCATATGTCAGGTGATACAACATTAAAACATTCTTTCTAATTATTAAGCTCTTCTCTTGTATAGTGTTCAATGGATATTAAGAGTCACTGGTGACCACGTTCCATATATTTGAAGGTTCTTAAGCTCATTTTAAGCCTTTCTTCCCTATCTTTTACATTTCTTACCTTAAGTACAATGAAAATATCTTTTAAGAAAGGAATTCGGTGGTATTTCTGGTAGAGACTCTGCATTGGAAATTGTGTATGGGAACCTGATCTCAGCATGCTTTGTGGCCAAGGAACACCAAAAGCCTATTGAAAATGACAAAAAAACTTTGAAAGTGACCCCTGAATTAAAAGTAAGACAACTTGGTCTTTTCAGACATCAGGTAAAGCTATACACAATCGTACTGGATTTTATTCGGTGTAGCATACACAGAAGAAAGGTACTTTCCAACTTGACTCTTCTGTTGCTTAATAGGAGAAGCTAGCCTGAGTGTGGAAGGCTAAGCTTTTCTTCCATACTCTTGCAAGTGGGTTGTATGCAGCTTTTAAGATCACAGGACAAATGATATATGTGATTTTTATTGCCATTTCCCCGCTCCCTAGGAGTCAAGTGACGAATTTCTTTTGATATCCTCACTAGTGCCCCTTATATACCCATCGACCTGTCAGATGCACAGAAATCTCAACTCAATATAAAATGTGGATGTTGACACAATCTCAAAGGCCTCCACGTTTAATTAGGCACAAGATCCCGATTAGCAATCATAAACGAGCTCACACACTTTAAACAGTTAACATTTTGGGTTTAATGCAGTGTGAGGTCTCAGGCTCACCACTGTTTATTTATATAATGAACACTTTCGAGACCAATTGAAATGAAATGTATATGGAGATATATAAAGAAATCCTACGCACATGTGTATAAATAATCCAAAGCAGAATTCATATTTCTCAATGGTTAACATCTGAACTCTTATCTTTATAGAGTTTGGTTTTCTTAATTCTCCTCATAAAGTTCCACGGAAAATACCTGACAGATTTATAGAGAAGGGGAATCTGGTTTAGAACACACAGACCAAAGGGGAAAAAAAAGTGAAAATGAAAAGCAAATCCCCAGGTATGTATGGATGAAATCTCTTGCCAAGAGTGAATAATCTGCCCTCGCTGGTTGAAGGACCTTCCCACGTTCCCAGAGCCCAGCAAAGCCCCCAGCTCTGGGTCACTTAGATCATCAACTCCTGACTTGGATGCTACATGTGTTAGAGTTTTGCCTTCTTCTTTGGATCATTTCATTTTTGTTGATTCTGTAAAAAGCAGTGATATACAATCTATTATTAAGACTGAGGATGATGCATCTTCACAATAGAAATAAAACAAGAGGTGTCAAAGTGAAATATCAGAGATATCAACTGTCAAACTCAGTGCTTAAGGAAATCAAACATTTCATACTGAATAACTTAGTATTTTCCAGGTTTTCCAGACCAGTCTCAAGAGTCAGCACCTCTTCCTCAAATACATACCACTTATGGTCCCAGAAGAAAGCAGATGTTCTTTGCAGCTAAGGAGGAACAGCTTCCAGAGCAGAGGACTATCACTGCCTTACACAAATGGAACTACTTTGAACTTCATGCCAATCTGTCTGCAAATTCAGTACAGTTGCATGATACAGTGAAACAGAGTTGTGAGTTGGAAGTTTTAAAATTCATTTATTCCAACTCAGATGAAAGGGAGAAAAGTGATTTCACTTGATCTTCCTTTTGTAAATGGGAAAGATATTTTTTTTTCCTTTTTAATTTCCTCTAAGCTGAGTCTTCAAAGGAACTTGATACATTAATTTAATATAGGAAAAATATAAACTAAAATTACACATAGGAAAGTTGTCTTTTAGGTGTTTTCCTCTTTCTCTCTTTGATGTCCCTATATAGACAACTCCTTTCCAAAAAGTAGTGCCTTACTGGCCATCCAATGTTGCACTCTACAGTAATCCTTCTTGGAGCTTAAACCTTTGATAAACAAACAAAAAAAATAAAACAACACCTAATTCCTCCATCTGCTATCACCTTCCTCCATCTACTGAACCTTCCCATTTCAGTGAGTTAGCTCGTTCTTCTCTGCTAAGGGTAGATAAATGTGTGTCCCCTTCAAGGTAACACATTTTGATTTTTACAAATAATATCTGAGACAATAAAAAAACTAATGAGAATTTAGTAGAACAGTAAGATAGAATAGAACAAAAGATTGAATGGATGACTGAATGAATGAATCGGTCAACTCAAAACATATTTATCAATTGCCTTGTATATTCAAAAATGGTGCCAGGCACTAGCACTACGAAAAGAAATAGAGCATATATGGTCTTTGGCTTCATGGAGCACAAAGTCTATATGAGAACAAATAATGCCAGGATAGGCAAACAATTTCTCTGTCCTGGTTAACCCAAAGGAATTGGACGTGATTGCCTTCTCACAGTCACGTGGGCACTTTTCTTGCATTGTACAAGTCATAGGAAGTTGTTCACCTTATGTCTTTTATTATAACTATTGATAAATACACTTTAGCCCCTCTCCACTTGATTTTTCTTCCACTTTATTTTAGGTTCTTTTTAGAAAAGTGAGTGGATCTGATTTGTCTCTATCTCCTATAATAACTATCAAAATATCTAACAAATAGCTCATTAGGATATAATATTTTTTAATTTGAATGTGTTGTTTTGTTTGCTGACTCAGAACAGTAATCAAGAAGTAGAATTGTACAGAAGAGAAGAAAAGGGTATTTTTAAAGCTTTTGGCAAGTAAAATTAAAGTTCAGATTTTAAAAATCCCTAGTGGATTTCAAAAGAAAAGTAGGATTGCTGGTGGTTATTGAACAAGCTAAATAAATAAAAAAGAAATGTTTTCATGTTCTATAATTTTCAGATTGTACACACTGCTTGAGTTCTACTTATTCAGTTCTCAGGGCCAAGTTGGCATATTGCTAAGGATGTTCAGACTTCAGCCCAGGAGCCCTCAGCAAGTGAACAGGTAAAAAGCTAAATGTTGGATTAAGTCAGTGTCCTAAAATTTATTCCAGAGTAGTCCCTCCAGGGACATAGTTACAGTGAAAAAAAAAAATACACACACACACACACACACACACACACACACATAAATTTGGTGGCACTTACATTATTTGGTTGTAGTAGTGGTAGCTTCCAAACACAGTTGAACTTATCCAAGCAAACAATTTTTCATGAGTAGGTGTTGACATGAACAAACACATTTGCATAAGCAGCTTACCAGCAATCATTAAATTGTTATAAACCTGTAGTTTTTTATATGATTACAAAATAAACAACTGGGATTTAAATAACACAGTTTGCACAATGGTTTTCATGTATTCTTAAGAGTTTTTATCTCATTCCAATAATTACAGCAGGTTTTCCTTCTCTGGGAATTTGAGTTGGCATATCTTGTCCCTTTTTCTCTATTTCTCCCCATTAGTTATGCTAACAGTAAAAATTGATTGTCATTTAAGGATATACTGGGAGGCTTTATTTTGTAATGTGGAAGAATGCAGGATTTGGGGACAGATAGACCTGGGTTCAAGTCCTGGTTTTATTACTCACTAATTAAATGACCTTGAGCAAGTTGTTTTGCCTCTTTGTGGCTTGGTTTTTACATCTGTAATACTGAATGGTTATTAGGGTTAGATATCGTTTAGATACATAAAACATTCAGCACAGGGCCTGATGCAAAGTATAAGGCCAAAAAGCCTTAGCTATGATTATTGGCAATGTGGAAATGAATGAGTAGATGTGGTTTCTAAAATTGGTGTAAATAATTTAAATACGTGCAAAATACAAAAATGTTTTGGACCAAGTTAAATCAGAGCTGAATCATATAAAACAAAACTGTAGCAGTGTTTGGTGCCCATACTGCCTCCGAGGACAGAAATGAGTTGTACGCTAATTAGAATTGAGTATGTACACCAGGGAATGTTGGTGTCATACATATTTTGGATGAAGACAATATAGTTAGGAGAAATTTATCAGGAGATCAAGAGATGAGTGAAAAATGGGCCTTCAATGATTTGAGAGTCTAAAAAATTTGTACTGGAAAGATATTTAGAGTATGTTATCCATTAGCCACTCACCCCAACTATCCTTGGAGAATAGCATGATTGGAAACAGATGCAAAAACTGCAGTTAATTCATAATTTCCACAGAGTAGACAGATTTTAATTGCCAGGGTATTTTAGTCACCTTTGATTTAATAGCCTCTGGCTCTTATTTTCCCTTTTGAATTTATTTTTTTAAGATATGACAAAAATGAGCTTTGTGACGCCTCCTTGCAGTTTATGAGAATTTCTGGTAGAGTGTGTCCCAATAATGTGTACTCAATACCGAAAATGATGAGAGATAGATGTTAGCCATCATTTATGACTGAATTCCATTTTTCTCTGTCATTAGATTCCAATACCCTCAAGTAGCTTTATATAATATATTTTCTTAAGTTATGTTTGATGTCTGAAAGCTAGAGTTATAGCTAAAGTTATAAATCAGATCAAATTTTAATAAAATCTTTTAAAATGTTCTTCTTTGCAAATTCTAGAATAT
The DNA here is from genome assembly GCA_963574885.1 of Lepilemur ruficaudatus. NCBI lineage: Eukaryota > Metazoa > Chordata > Mammalia > Primates > Lepilemuridae > Lepilemur > Lepilemur ruficaudatus. Next base: position 107,663 of record CAUYRT010073111.1, read on the forward strand.
GAAATCTCTGACAATTTTTGGAAATTCTGTCAAGCAAATAAACAATAAAAATCAAAGTGGGTCTTTATTTATAGGCAGCAGATAGAAATATGTAAACACTGCCAGTGCATTCCAAAAACCCACTTAAAAGACAGTGAAGATATTAAGAAAAGGAAGGAGGTGATTAGAAAAAGCGAGAGAGAAATCCAAATGGACAAATAGTAGGAGAACAGACAATAGCAACATAATTTTAAAGGCTGCAAGGATGGCCTTTGGTAATTCCTTAAGGAGCATAAGCCAGCAGGGATGCAGACAAAAAGAAACTGGGTGCACAAGATACCTTGCAAATGGGGATGAATTTGAGGCTACAAACAAAAAGGTTGATTGAAGATCTGTTTAGGAAGGAACCACACTTCCAGCATCCCTAACTCCAGGAGATTGTCCTACTCCAAAGGGTGATATTTACTTGCTGGATACATATACATATATTGTATACATGCATATATATGTGTGTGTATATACTTATTCTTTGGAGATGGTCAAAGCAGGTCTCTAGAACATAGGACACCAGTTAAAAGTGAGGCCATGTGCTAAGGCAATTGAGCAAAAGTTTGGCTTCTTCCCCAACTCAGCTCGCAGAGAACTCTGCAGCCAGGTGTATACTCCCAAGACAGGATAGGATGAGCTGTCCCTAGGAAATATTTTAGCACCAGGAGGTAAAAAGAGGCCTAATGATACTGGTTTTGGAGCCTTCCCCAAAAATCTCAACTTAGATCACACTGCAGTACACCATTCTTCCACATCGGTAAGTCCACTCATTAGTATTGCGCTTCTATTAAGTTTTTTCAAAGACAGGGTTTCACTCCATTGCCTAGCCTAGAGGACAGTGGTGTCATCATAGCTTCGTAGCTCACTGCAACGTCAAACTTCTAGGCTCAAGTGATCCTCCTGCCTCAGCCTCCTGAGTAGACTACAGGTGTGCACCACCACACCCAGATAATTTTTAATTTTTTGTAGAGACAGGGTCTCCCTATGTTGCTCAGGCTGGTCTCAAACTCCTGGCCTCAAGCGATACTCAAGCGTCAGCCTCCCAAAGTGCTAGGATTGTAGGTGTGAGCCACTGGGCCTGGCTGCAAGTACTGCTCTGATTTTAAATACAAGCCACAAACTGCCAAGTATCAATCAGCAGACATCAAGAAAATCCTCTAAGATTAGAAAAAAAGCCCCAAACAAGCTAACCAAAAGGCAATAACAGCTCACAGAAAAGAGAAATATTCAGGCAGAAAAAAACTCCTCAGAATTCTAGTAAAGATAAGAGAATCCTGTAAGAGATAAGGAAAACATTGTATCTATGTGGAAAAATAAGCTACTAAGAAAGGATTATTCAGACCTGTAATCTTACCACTCTGGGAGGCCAAGGCAGGAGGATCACTTAAGCTCAGGAGTTCGAGACCAGCTTGAGCAAGAGCAAGACCCCATCTCTACTAAAAACAGAAAAATTAGCTGGGCATTGTGATGCTCGTCTGTAGTCCTAGATACTGGAGAGGCAGAGCCAAGAGGTTTGCTTGAGCCCAGGAGTTTGAGATTGCAGTGAACTATGATAATGCCACTTCACTCTACCTGGAATGACAGAGTGAGGCTCTGTCTCATTAAAAAAGAGAGAGAGAGAGAGAGAGAGAGAGAGAATAAGAAAGAACTATTGGAAATAAAAAATAAAATAGCAAAAATAAAAATTGGAAGATGAAAATAATCTCTGCAAACTAAAAACAAAATGGCAAAAGATGCAAAATAGGAGAGAGATAATAAAGAAATTTAAAGGGTCACTATAAAAGGTCCAACATCTGAATAAAAGGAATTACAGGAGCGACCTGAGAAAGTAGAGAGGAAGAAACCATCAGCAAAATCATTAAAGAAAATGTTTAATGGAAATCACCAATATCCAGCACAATAAATTGAAAATACTTCCCCAAAGCACAACGTTAATAATTTTCCAAAGTAGACTCAAGCAAAAGATCTTAAATTCTTCCAGAAAGGACAAACAAACAAGCAAAAACCAGAATAGTTTTCACACAAAGAACCAAATATGAAAACAGCGTGAGAATGCTCAACGGCTATAATGAAAGCAGAAGACAACGGAGAAAGGACTTCAAAATTCTGAGACAAACTGATTTTCAAACTGAAATTCTCTTTCAGATTACTAAATCTATCTGTTTATTAATTTACAATGTATTAATCTATATATTTTCAGACATGTACATCCTAGGAAATTTAATCTTCCATGTTCCCTTCCCGGGGAAGCTACTGAGTGTGACTCACCAAACTAAGGAGAAAAACAAGAAAAAGAAGGGCAAGGGGTTAGCAGGACCAGGGGGTTGGAGGGAAGGGATGGTAAGAATCCCAAGATGACCCCGCGCAGCGGCCCCTGGAGCGCCCGCCCAGACTGGGCAGGCCCGAGGGCACTCTGAGAGACCCCCTCAGGCAGATGAAAATAAGTGAATGGCTAATGTGATTAAAATATCAACAGAGAAGATTATGCAACCAATGGAAAGTTTGAGGCTGAAAAAAAAAAAGATAAAACAGAAAAAAATTGAAAGATAGAATGATTAATCCAGGGAAAACAAAAAGTTGTTCAGGAAAGAAAAAACGATAAGGCACCCCATGGTTCCATTGTGAATCACGTATACATAGGTGTAATCATGTAAGAAGTTAACATTCATCTAACCAAAATGTTGGCATTAGGAGGACGAGGGCATGAGGAGGGTGTGTGAGTTTGGGTGGTGATGGCGGCGGCTCGGGGAGCTGAGGTGAAAGACAGCTGGAGTCCCCTCCTCCACAGCCGGGAGTCAGCAGCTAATGCCAACTATTGGAAATTAAGATTTCATAATATAAGTGTGTTATACATAGAGAGAAATACCCTAAGAATCAGCTGGAAACATTGAGAGTAATTGCTTTGTGGGAGCTGAAAGTCTGAGGTGGGTTGGCAGATGAGAGAGATCTGATTTATTCAGCAAGTGTTATAGAAAAATTTACCTCTAAATGATACAAAAACAACTTCAATGAAAAAAAAAACTTAGAAAGAAAAAAAAAAGCCTGCAAAGCATATATGGCATTCACATTACATAAATAGAATACTAACTATGGAAAGGGCATATCCGACCGATAAAATACAACGCATGGAGGAAGCTTAGTAAGCTCTCAGTCGTAATTGCACCCCTGATAATTAGTGAGCTACTCTGATTTCTGTTAGTCAAAGGCTAAGGGAGCACTTGAAAAGGGGGAAAAGCCTTCCCTAGACACCCCATAATTGGCTAGACCAGCAGTTCTCAAACTCGTTAGTCTCAGGACCCATTTCACTCTTAAAAAATTAAGGACCTCAAAGAGCTTTTGTTTCTGTTGATTATCTATCTAGATGAAATATCTACCATATTTCTCATATTAGAATTTACAACTGAAAGCAATTTTAAATATTTATTACATCATGTAAAAATAATGATAATAAACCCGTTATATGTTTTACAAAAAGAAACTATATTTCCCCAAACAAACAACAACAACAACAACAACAACAAAAAAAACCCGAGAAGAATGGCATTCTTTTACATTTTGGCAAATCTCTTTTAATATTTGGCTTACCAGAAAACAGCTGCATTCTCATTGCTGCTTTTGCATTTGGTCTGTTGTGCTGTTAGTTTGGTTGAAGTGTACAAGAAAATCTGGCCTCACACATAAATGAAATGTAATGATTTAGCCTTTCTAGATAATTATTGTGGATATTCTTTGGTAGTTCACCAAAACTTGATGTGAATAGTTTACCTTTAAGGGATAGTTGAAATGTGGAATTTAAAACAGTGTCAGTGAACTTCATGAACTCTGTTACATTGAGAACCGTTGGTCTACCATGTACTTTGAATGGATTTTCTGTTTATGTATGATTTTATAACCTCATGCATTGGCTTACTGACTTGTGCAGATCTTCAAAATGCTGACACATTTATTATACAATTTGAAAAAAATCAGTCATTGATATCACCACCAATTTCACTGGAAAACTCTTTTAAGTGCTGACAAACTGTCAAGCTACTGGTGGTAGATAAAATTTTCTAAAATTCTAATACTTTCCTGAAAGCTTGGATTTTTTTTTTTTAATTGCAAATACTGCCAGTAGCTTTCCATGAAAAGACAGGCTCATTTAGTTACATTTTGAGAAAATTTCTCCCAAATAGTCATGTTGGACTAACCATGATTTTGTCTGGCAGTTTTTCTTCGAATAAAAATGTTTGATGAAATATGGTTCTATGGTGCTAAATGTGTTTAACTCAAATAATGGCACACGTGCTTTTGTCTTGAAACACTCATGGTGCTTCAGTGTGCAGCAGGAGCAGGGGTCCTTTAAGCAGTTAGTCACAGCAAATACTGAAAAGACATCTGAGCCTGCAGTCCCAGCTACCAGGGAGGCTGAGATGGGAGTGTCGTTTGAGCCTCAGAGTTCAAGTCCAGACTGGGCAACAGAGACAGACTCTGCCTCATTTATTATTCAAAAAAAGAAAAAGACACTTACTCAAGGGTTTAATAAAATTAAGAATTTTTACTGCTGTACGGATTACGTTCTTCAGTGAAACTGGCAACTTCTTTTTTCTGCAATTGCCCAGCAAAAAAGACACCCAGTACAGTTGGGTGACAGACGCTGCCACAGTGGGTGCACAGGTGCCAGCAGTTTTACCCACCACTGCTTTTATGCCAGCAGGATCATCACGGTGGAAAAGACAAACAACATCTTAGTATTATCATGACCTTGTGGACTACTACACAGTGTCTCAGGACTACTTCTGCGCTAAATTGTAAGCTCCTTGGGAGGGAAGATTGATCCTTACTCTTCTTTGTTTCTCTAGGGCTGTGTTAAGTGCATAATAGATGGTCAAAAGTATAATGAATTGAACTCAATTGAAGAGGGTAGTTAAATGAAATAGTTATTGATGTGGGAATAAAGTGGATAACTTAATGAAAGAATAAGACAAGAAGACCCTCAAAAAACAAATTGAAATTTCTGTATTTTATTACTAAGTTTACTACTTTCCTTAAATCCCATCTTCCCCACCAACCTCTTCTCCCCCAGCTGGCACCATACTGGCCTACAGAATGAAATAGCATAAAGCCAAGCCTTGCATTCAAGTCTTCCCCATCTAGCTAAAACCAGTGTCTCTGTCCATACCTTCTTCTCCCTGGCCCCCAAATTAATCATCTGGCTCCTTTTAAACATCTACTGATCCAGTCCCCCTGCAGGTAATATCCTTCGACTATTTCACAGCCTCTCTAATTTTTTCTTTACTTTTAACATCTACCTAAAATCCAAACATTTTCATGATGGATCTCCTGGTGACCTGACCATTAGTGATACAGCCTATCTCTGGCCAACTATTTAGGAGAGTTTAGGCCACATGAATTAACACTTTATAAGTAGACAATCATCAATTGTTTGCTAACTGATTCATGTGTGATAATATCTCTCTAGATTTTAAGTGCCCGGAGTGTGAAAATGACCTCTCTCAAGGTGAGACTAAGAAGGAAACAAGTTCTATGTGCGTTTTGTGAACCAATAATTAGTACATAATCTGGCACCATTTATTTTCCTTGCAGAGCCCACAGTGCTTCATGTGGTGGTGCAGGCTCACTGTAGGTCTTTAATACATACTTGTAGATTAATTGAATACAGAAAGGAAGGGTTGTTATTTGGGAGAAGGATTACCCACTAGGGGATTAAAAGACTTGAAGAATTGCATGTGAAGTTTGAACAGAGCAAAGCCAAGTAAAGTTTACCGAATTCCAATTTTCCAGTTGATTTCCATTACATTTTATTTGCCCGACCTAATAGGCCCAGGCAAACGGTGGAAATCGAGAATGCAGTTAAAAAGAATAAGACTTTTTGGTTCCATAAATAAACTACTTCATATTACAAAGCTCTTTTAATAATAATAAAATCAAATGTTCTCAGAGTCAATTATTTTAATGCCCTGATAAGAGACTTTCATGGAAAGAATTCTTTGAGACATTTGCTGAAAACTGAGAAAAATTTGTCATCAATCACACAATAATCCTGCACTTAAAAAGAAAAAAAAAACTGCCCTAGGAGCTGTGAATGGAAATATTTTATTATACTCTTATTATTTGTCAGATACATGGATCATTAATCCTCCCAACAAATCTTCAAAATCGATATTATTATCTCCACTCAGGGGAAAAGTAACATACTTAGAATAAGTAGTTTGTCCAAAATCACAGCGCTTCTAAGTGGTGAGTTCAGCATTGGAAATCACTATTGTCTGAATCCAAAAGCCATGCTCTTTCCTCTCCACCTTGTGAAGTCACTTCTTTTTTTAATAAGATGTCAAATAAACAGGCTGATGAAAAATTGACTCATTACATGTTAGAAGCTACTATGTGAATATTAAATACAATACTACGCTGCTGCTTGTTAATTCAAAGATTCTTTACACAAGGAAAAAAATGAAACATTTTTTGGATGAAGCGTGTGTTTGGGCTGATAGTGGTTATTTATTTGGAGGGCAGGTGATGCAATCGTCAGCTTGCTGCTGACTCAGAATTGTAGAGCAATGGTAAATATAAACAGATGGTCCCACAGCCCCGATCCTTTGGTGAACTACACGGCCCCAACCCAGTGAACCTACAGTTGTGGTGGTGGATGCCCTTTTACTACAATCCTTTTACCTTGTCAGCTGAATGAAATGACTAAAATTGAAAAATGACAGGGTTACTTGTAAACTTTATTACAAGCAGTCCTGCCTCTGAGCCATTTTGTGCTCCCAAGGATTAGGATCCCTACGTTAACAGGTGGTGTCAGAAATCAAAACCTAATCCTCCAGGGGCTGCCTTGGTGTTCAGTTTCACCTTTCACTGTAGGTGTAATCCATGCCATTAGTTTAATATTTCTCTGTGGGAAAGACACCAAGAGACAGGATCCCAGAGAATGTCCTGGGATTTCTAATATCTCTAGGGGAAATTATTTATATCTGACATTGGCCTTTCTCTTTAGGATTTACTATAGAGATGTTTAGGGAACTGTAGGGTTGCAGTGTGTGTATGTGTGTTCATGCACAGGAACATATTTGTTATTAATTTGATGTCTCCTAACAAACCTATTGCAGTGTTCTAAAAAATAGAAAGACTTGGGACTGGAAAACACAACGCTCCTCGGGCTAAGTTCATGGTGGATGGACTTCTGTCTGTTTGTTACTGCATATTAAAGGGTAAGAAGTAAGCTAGCCAAAATTGCCGTATGAATACATTCTGTAACATAATGGCATAACAAATTGATTTAGACAAGAACAGAATAGCTGAGGATGGAAAAAATGCTCTCTGCCCAGCTATTAATCCAAGTACGGGATAGGGTTGCTACCTTTTGTGTGAGTTTCCCAGGATGTTTAGTCAAGGAGACTCATAAGAGTGTTAGATAGTCTCCATAGCAACCGCTTAGGTGGTTAGTGACTGAGTCAATGGATGGAGCTAGCATAACCAGGTTAACCTGGGATCCTGGGTCATTTTGTACTCTGTGTTAGCAGGATCCCATATCTCTGTGGCCTTTTTCAGCCCACTTCCCCATTTCTTACCCACATACTTCCTATAATCTTCCTTCCCTTTTATATTCCTTGTTAAATAAAACCAATAGGCAGGAATGTACCCATTGGCCTTTGAATTTTCAATGTTTAGAGATATATTAAAGGCAAGATCCCCATGAGTAACCAATGTTGAGGTTTCTAAAGTTACTTGTTTGGAGAAAGGTAGAGATGTGACAATTTAAGTCATATCAGTCTATACTGTCACCATGTCCCCTCCCTTTCTTCCATCAGAGGTGTGGATTTAGGATAAAGCTAATGGTCCCCTAGGACTGCGGTCCCCAAGCCCTGGGCCACAGGCCAGTACTGGCCTGTGGTCTGTTAGGAACTGGGCTGCACAGCAAGAGGTGAGCAGTGAGTTAGCCAGTGAACAAAGTTTCATCTGTATTTACAGACGCTCCCCATCACTTGTACCACTGCCTGAACTCTGCCTCCTGTCAGATCAGTGGTGGCATTGGTTGTAGGAAAACAAGCTCAGGGCTCCCACTGATTCTGCATTATGGTGAGTTGTATAATTATTTAATTATATATTGCAATGTAATAATAATAGAAATAAAGTGCACAATAAATGCAATGCATTGGAATCATCCCAAAACCATCTCCCACCACCGGCCATGGAAAAATTGTCTTCTATGAAACTGGTCCCTGGTGCCAAAAAGATTGGAGACCACTGCCCTAGAGGGCCTAGCAATATATGCACATGGTCCTATGGCTTTGTAACATCTGCAAAGGTAAGATATATTAACTACAATTGATATGTTAACTTCCTTTTTGGTACGAGTTATATATTTATAATTTTGGATTTTGTTCCTTACAAAAAATCCCCACGTTGTCTAAGTTTTAGGTCCCACCAAACTTAGATCTACTCTAACTTTTTTTTTCCCCTTCATCTTTCTTCCTTTTTTTTTTTTCTTCCTAAAATTTTATTGGGGGAAAACTACAAAACATTTACAGTACAATGTTTACAGTCACAATTTGTAGTGAGCTGATTTCCCAAAATACATTACCACTCAAGTTGACTTATCTTGTTACATTCAAGAACCTACTCTGTCAAAGTAGTCCAGAGAGTACATACATAGTGCTCCAACTGTATCTACGTACAACCAACACTCCATTTTAAGTGTACAATTAAATGATTTTCAG
>CAUYRT010073113.1:0-10753 GCA_963574885.1 Lepilemur ruficaudatus
CCTCCCGAGTAGCTGGGACTACAGGCATGTGCCACCATGCCCGGCTAATTTTTTCTATATATATTTTTAGTTGTCCAATTAATTTCTTTGTATTTTTAGTAGAGACAGGGTCTTGCTCTTGCTCAGGCTGGTCTTGAACTCCTGACCTTGAGCGATCCACCCGCCTCGGCCTCCCAGAGTGCTCGGATTACAGGCATGAGCCACTGTGCCCAGCCTCTAAAGACTCACTTTAAAAACATTTAACCTTGCCTTAATAAAAATATACGAGAAACCATGAGTTTGATATAATAGTTACATTTTTTCTAAGACACATTAACATATACAAAGAACTCTGAAAGCCAAAGGAGTTTTCTCTGTATCACCTACAATGGCCCCCTGGGCCGCCTGGGACCCACCCCACACTTTGGGAGCAATCTTAGTCCCACATCTCCAAGTGACTGAGGCTTGAACTCCAGGCAAGGGAGTGCAGGGGCAGCTCACTCTGGTGGCTGTGTCAGGCACAGCCAGGAGGCCAGAGGTGGAGGCAGGGAGCCCAGTTCTGGAACAGATGAGAGTGACCAAAGGTCTGGACTCGGACATTGGCAGTGGGATAAGAGGCGGGGCTCCCATGTCTCAGAGGAAGGCACAGCAACAAATACTTGTTGAATGAATGAATGGATAGATTGACGGGTGAAAATCACGTGTGTGGTGAGGGAGGGAGAGGAGGGCAAAGGATGACTCCCAGGTGTCTAGTGTGGGTTACTGGAAAGACGGTGGCGTCGCCAAGAGAAAACGGAAGAGAGAAAGGGAGCAAGAAGAGAAAGGGCAGTGCGAGATGTGCTCAGTTGAGCATGAGACGCTCGTGGGACATTCAGGCGGAGATGGGGCAGCTGGCTTGCTAGTGCGAGCGGCAGACGGAGGTTTGGAGGTCAAGCCTGGGGAGGCGGTCTCCTCCAGGGCTTGACTTAACGGAGAGGGTGCAGAGCAAGAGGAGATGCAGGCCTAAGACAGAACTCTGAGCAAAGGACATTTGCATTGCAGGGTGGGGCAAAGGAAGAGATGCTTTCTTCCTGCATGAAGTCTTTCCTCGCAGAACAGAGCCACCACCCACCCAGGGGCTCGCCTTCTTCCTGAGAGCACTAGCTGATTGTTTGCTGTGTTCGTCTCCTCTCCCTGGCCAGCCTGTGAGCAGCCTGGGAACGGGAGGCGAACCACTCTTTCTCCAGCTTAGCTGGAGTGAGTGAGTGCCCAGTCAGTGTCTCTGGGACCGCCTGGGACCGCCTGGGGATGGCGAGTGAGTGGGTGTGGTGCTGGGGCCAAGGTGAGGACCAGGAGGTGGAAAGGAGAGGGAGGGAGAAGCCATCATGAGGTCACCTCCTCGTGCTGCCAGAGGCTGCCCCCATGGCTACTACCTCCAGGATGATCCTGGATTGGAGCTGGCATTGAAGATGCAAAACAACTTCTAAGAAATAAAACAGCAGCCAGTAACTGCCCCAAGCTGTTCCACCAGTGATTATGTGGAAAGTTACCCTCGGGTTCCTGTACTGGGTTACACAGGGCACCTCGGGTAAGGCCAGCAGGTCCTGAGCCTCCTGCTCTGTGGCAGAAAAGCAGGATGCTATGAGGTGGTGGTTGGGCCATTCACCTAATGGTGGCCTTAGAAAAGCGTGTCCCAGAAGATTCCAAAGAACCTTCAATTCCCAGAATCTTTGTCCTTGGCTCAGTCCACCACAGAGGCCTAAACTCAGCCAACCCAGGAGGCCAAACAAAGCCCTGCTCTGACGGGCAGGCTCCAGGGACTGTTTCCCTGCCTGCCAGCACAGTCCAACTTGCTTTCCTGTAGCTTCCTTCCCTCCACACTGTGTGAGACCTCTGTTCTAGGGATGCCCCTGGACAACTAACCTCAACGGCGTGGCCAGTTGAGTCCCCAGGAAGAGGCAGGGGCAACCCTCTTGGGCCTGAGCATGGCATGCTTTCAGCAAGACACCAATCCATCTATTGCTTTCTTATAGTAGACTTGAGTTAAACTTGGCAAAAACTTTCCATTCCTTCCCACTGGCCTGAAAGGTGGATGAGAGCCTCCCAAACAGACACAGAGGGAATCCCCAGACTCTGTATGACGAGGGGTGCTGACAAGGGAGCAGAGGGGACACCATCTGTATGGCGGGAGGAGGGCATGGAGACAAAGTATCCCAGCCCTCGTGCATGCAGCCTGACCTGAGGCAGCACTGCAAGGTGCTTCCGAGTGGCCAGGGGGCAGCTGGGAGGGTTAAGAGTTGGTGGGAGGGGGTGAATGGGACAAGAGAAGCTGCTTCCACATTGCTCTTGCACTGCCTGGGAAGGTGAGCTAGGAAAAGTTGTCTCCAGACCCTGATTCCCATAATGTCAGTATCCAGGAAGGAGTTGTTGGGAGAAACTATGCCAGCACCCTTGAGTTCACATCTGGAGAGGAGCAAGGAAGGGGCAAAGCAGGGCACGCCAGGGGCAGGGGCAACACATGCAAGGCTGGCAAATGCTCCTCTCGCCCATGCAGCGAGGCGAGCTCTCTGTCAGGCTGGGCCAGGGAGGTGGGGGGCAGGGCATTACACAGCAAGAAGCAGATTTGTCTGGATCATTCTGTGCATGCAGCATATGAGGTAGAGCCAGGAGAGGTGTAGGTGTACATGTTCGGGGCGGGGATGGGAGCCGGGGGGGAGACGAAGATTTGAATAACAAAGGAGGCTTGTAAAGGATAAGCCATGCATGGTTCCAAGACTCTGCCTACTGGTTCCAGGGAGAAAGCACAGTCCTAGCAATAAACTTCAGTCACTGGCACGTTGCTCACTTCCCTGACGCTCCAGCCACCCTCCAGAGGCTACACGGGGCTGCTGGCGAAGGGGCCAGCCCCTCCCAGCTCAGGGAGCTCTGACTTATGCAATTCAGCCTGGCACGGGAGCAGGGGAGCTGGGAGTTCACCCGCATCTCCCTCTGGCGCTCTCCCCGCCCCCGCCAGCCCCTGCAAGTCACACCAAGGGTCAGGGGCCCCGCATGGCAGCAGCTGGGGAGGCCCTGGCTGTCGGAGCCCCCGGAAAAAGGAGGGAAGGGAAGAGAGTACCTGTTGCTGAATGCATCCTGCTTTGGCTCTTACTCCTCGGTTGCTTGTGGTGAGAGTTGCCCATCATTCTGTTCTGGACTGGCAGCCACCGTGGCTGCCGCGGCCTCCTCCTCCTCCTCCTCCTCCTCCTTTTCCTCCTCCTCCTCCTCCTCCTCCTCCTCCGCCTGTGCTCCTCCCCAGGTGCTTACATCACCTCAGCTTTGCTTCTCACACACATGGCTCTTCCAAATCCCACTTGTGCCCCTAGCACAGAATTGCACAGATCTGACCCTCTCACTCGGACTACAGCCTGCCAGGAGCTCCTCTCAGTGTCTCTCTCTCCCCCAGCTCGCTCCCCTCCTTTCTCCCCCTCCCTTCCCCCTCCCCGTTGCTCAGTGCTCCACTCAGGTCGAGTAGCCCAGGTTCCAAGAGGAACCCTAGTGAGCCCCGAGTGCGGCCCCCACCTCATCTGCCTCTGCGCATGGAGCCAGCACGGGCACCCTCCGGGACCCGCCTCGCCCGCCCTCGCCGTCCCTGGCTGCCTCTGCTCTCAGCGCTGTCATTCCTGCTGCCGCTCGCTCGCTCGCTCGCTCGCTTGCTCTGTCTGCAGAAGCTTGCAGGAGCGAGGGGCCAATAACAGAGCCTAATCTGGGAGTGTGACAGGGACTAGTGAAGGAATGTGCTACCCAGGAATTCTAAGTGACACAGCTCCCTGCTCCACTGGGGGACGGATACAGTTCTGTAAGTGACAGCTGCCAATGGGCTCTGGGCTTCAGTTCTGACAGAAATCTGGGAAAATTTGGGCAGAGCATGAAGCTGCCAGGCTGCACATTGGAGCTAGCACAACCAGATGCCTCTGGAATGCCCAATGTGGCCACCAGGTGCACCTGCTTCCTTGTCAGACACACCTGAAGCCTCACTCCACTGTCCCCTCCCTCTCCTGCTTTGCCTTCCCAGGGGAGGGCAGAGCTGGCAGTCAGAGACTCACACACTGGAACTGGGACCCTCGGCAGCCAATGAGAGCGCTCCTTCCATGAGTCCCACAGCAAATCCACGCGCGCGCGCTCACACTCACAGACACACGTCGCAGCTGCTTGCTGCGAGTGCTGCAGCCCTGTGGGATAAGTGACATGGGGCAGGTGGTGCTGGCTCAGCAGCTCGTTCCAGCCCCAGCAGCCTGGCAGCGAGGAAGGGCCATGGCTTTTGGAATCAACTCTGCCTGAGCTAGACAGCCTCGAGTGCCTTCACTTACTTCGGCGAGTCATGGCACTGCTCAGCACTGATGTCATCAGACTCATGCTCACCGGGATAAGGGGCTTCTCTGTCATTGTCATGGCCATGGATCACTGTGGGTATAGGTCCAGCTAGAGCTCCAGGCTGGCAGACTTGGGGCACTGTGCCACCCAGAAAGCAGAGCTTTCTGAATTTGGGGCAGGAGATCTAAAGTGGGATGCATCAGTCCCTCCAGCCACTCACCCAGCCAGTCACTCAGTCATTCTTTCAACAGTTCCCAGGGATCTGCTCTGGCCAGGCCTTGTGCTAGTGCTGGGGACACAGAGGTGTAAGTCACTGTCTAAGGAGGTGTGTTCGACACATCCACAGACCATCACAATACAGGGAAGGATCAATAATGTTGCGGGACTATCAGAGAGAAACTTCTTCAGTCCGGAAGGGCTGGAGATATCTCTCCAGAGGAGGTGATGCTTGAAATGGGCCATGAAGGATGAAGACGAGTTGGCCAGACACAGAAAGGCGAAGGATGTACTGTTAATTATTTTGGAATATTACCCCTACTAGGAAGCTCTCCTGCTGGACCCCCAGCTTTCAACGGTCTCTTCAGTTCTCTTCAACAGCTCCACAAACATTCCTCAAGCTACTGACTGTCAAACTCTCTCGGCCTAGTGGGGGTTCAACAGATAATTATACAGGGGAATCTCGGGATGGTGTGACCCATCCTTGGGCTTTGCTGCTCACTGTGGAATGTGGCAGGAGGCCTCCAAGGGGACCTACCTGAGACCAAATAAGAGGGCATGGGAAATAGAGGTCCCAGAGCAAGTGTGAAGAGCCAGAAGTGAAATATCTTGGGAAAATAGATTTATGAATATGGTAAAAATCATGGAGATTTATGAACATGGCAAAAATCTTGAAGGTGATAAGTGAATAACTGAAGTTTGGAGAGCATTCAGTCCCTGCCCTCTTATCCACTTGTGATAGGTCCTAGGTATAAGTCTTGGTAGGTTGTCTTGGTAGGTTCGAGGTTATAAACATAGACTAAAAAAAGCGGAGAGATGCTGTAAAAGACAGAACCATGACTTCTCGAAATGATTCTAAAGCATGGGACATTGTGAAAGTCAAAAGAGAATTGAATTCAATTGGGTTGTGCAGTTGGGACCCCAGATTATATTCCCAGGGACCAGATGAGGAAGCTTGAATAGGAACAGGCATGTTTTGGAAGTATTTGGGGAGTGAGGGGAGGAGAGAGTGGGGCTGAGGAATGAGCGCATGATCACAGACTCACACACCTGTGTACCCACTACACAGGTCAAGAAGTTGACCATGACCACGACTACAGAAGCCCTCCTCAAAGTGGTTTTTTAACATCATGGCAGATCTTCCTCACAACAGCCCTGTCAGGTATATACTATTAGTTTGATCTACTCTACAGATACTCAAAGGGAGGCTAGGAGAGAGAAGACAACTTGGCCAAGGTCCCTGTTGGCTTCCTCTACTGGGCCTACACACATGCTCAAAGTCGTTCCCAACAAAAGAAAACAGTAGACACAAAACCCCTCCTTTCTCCCTGTGGCCCCTCTACCTCACTATTTTTCTCTCTCCTCTTCTCATTTGGGGAGTCCACACCCTGTGTCCCATGTCCTCACCTCCTCTTCTCTGTAAGCCCCACTGTGGCCCCTGGAGCTTCCCTCACCCAGGCACCAGTCTCCCCATGGCCACAGCCAGTAGATGCTTTAGCATCTGCTGTGGGTCACACGCTCCTCCTGGACTAAGTGAACCCAACTAATGCGTGGGGCAGCAGGATTTGAACCCTTATCTGTCTATCTCCAAATTCAATACTTTCTCCATCTTGCTCCTCTTTATCATCTAAAGTGGATGGGGGCCGGGCGTGTTGGCTCATGCCTGTAATCCTAGCACTCTGGGAGGCCGAGGCGGGAGGATCGCTCAAGGCCAGGAGTTCGAGACCAGCCTGAGCAAGAGCAAGACCCCGTCTCTACTAAACACAGAAAGAAATTAGCTGGAAAACTGAAAATATATAGAAAAAATTAGCCAGGCATGGTGGTGCCTGCCTGTAGTCCTAGCTACTCGGGAGGTTGAGGCAGGAGGATCACTTGAGCCCAGGAGTTTGAGGTTGCTGTGAGCTAGGCTGACGCCATGGCACTCTAGCCCAGGCAACAGAGTGAGACTCTGTCTCAAAAATAAATAAATAAATAAATAAATAAATAAATAAATAAATAAATAAAGTGGATGGGGAACACTTTCAGACATCTTTACCACTTTCCTCTCCCTCCTCTATCCATTCATTGGGTCCTGTAAATTGTTCCTTAAAACTGTCTCAAATCTGAGCACTTCCCTCACCCTGGTCCCAGCTGCCATCATTTCACCCCTGGAATATCCTCTTCACAGGGCTCCCTGCTTCCACCCCTGCATCCTATAGTCTGTTCATCACACAGCAGCCAGAGCAAGCTCTTGAGACTATACCCAGAACTGGCCCCATCTGACCGTGTCACCTTCTCTGTCTTTATTCCCTGAAAGAAACCCCTCTGCCCAGTCAGTCTGGGCTACTCATTCTATTCTCGACTGGAGTTTGGGTGTTTGAAGCTGTGCCTTGCAGTGGGCCTGGCACACAGGATGGCTCAGTTAGTGTTTGCCAATGAATGGGCATGGGCCAAGCTACCCTGCTCATGCACACTTGCCTCCCTTTTCTTTCTCCCACCTCTCCTTTGCTCCCTGACGACTCCCTGAAAGCGCCACACTCTTGATCCATGTGACTCAACCAATCCAAGAGTCTTCTCAAAATTCTCTCACCCCTTCCTATTCATCAGGGGGGACATCCAGGCTGGGTGGGATGCTGGTGGCAGCTGTTCTGGAGAGTCCATTGGTGCGAGATCACTGCCTGTGGAAAGGTGCTCGAACGTTTAGCTACCCTTTTCACTGAGCACTCTGCTCAGGGAGAAAGGTGTAGTGGCTTTAGGAGGGACGGACACCCCATCATGTGGAGTTTGGGGTGGAAACAGCTTCTTTCTGGCATATGTGCACATCGAGCCTATCCAGGAGCAGCCATGTCTATAGAGGAGAGACGGCCGGGCCCCACCATTTGGCTGCTACCTCACCCTACTTGATGTCTTAGACACAGCAGGAGAGGAGACAGAGAGGTCTGAGGCCTGAAAGAAGCAACTTTGGGGCCCACGTTCCCAAAGTGAAAGAGCTTAAGGTTCACTGTTATTGCCTCATGGGCCGTATCCGTCTATACTCAGCGATGGGGAGGGGGTGGGCAGGGAAGTGGGTCGGCGGTGCTATTAATATCTCCAGACAGCCCCCCAGGGCCTGAGACCTGGCACAAGAACCAGCTTTTCACTTTAGGCATGCTCTCACATACGCCTCACAACCGCCCTGTCAGGTGCGGATTATTAGGCCCCAAGGCGAAGATAAGGAAACAGAGATTAGGGCAGGGAGATGGAGCTAGAAAGTGGCACAGTCGACTTGAACCCAAGTCAGGCTGACTCTCACTTGAACCCAAGCTAGGCTTTTTTTCACTCTGCTGGCCCCATCTGCTATGCCTTGCGTGGACTCTGTCCTGGTGTGGGGCATTTCCAGGGCCAAGTGCCATAAGGAGAAGTGAATTGTAATACACAGCTCCACTCTGACTGCAGCATGCTCCTGGCAGTGCTCGTGCACTGTGCACCCCAGGAAAGCAAACTCCTCAGCCCTGGGTCTGGAGACATTTCTAACCGCGTTTCATTCATGGCCCCTCAAGCCTGAAGCACGAACTTCTCTTCCAGCCCCAACAAAGTGTTCTCTATGTTCTGTTCCTTCTGCCTGGAAAGCTTCTCCTTCCACTCCCGTCTCTGCTTGTGAAAATCATGCTCATCTCTTAAGACCCACCCCAAACGTCTCCTCCTCCACGAAGCTTTCTCTAAGCCTCACAGCCAGATTCGAACTCCCCTCTGCATGGCCACATCTCCGTAGATTTCAGGGCCATTGCACGTGCCGCCTGTCCTGCTGGAAGCCTTCTCTGATCTTCCCAAATGTAAACAGCCTTCCCCTTGTGTTAATTCCCACGGTACAATGTCACCTGACATGTGGTACACATTTGCTAGTGTGCTATGTGAGGCGATAGTATGAGGGGGAATTTTAGAAATACACATAATAGATGATCTTTTAAAGTTTAATATTAGACTAATATTAGACTCTAATAATAATTAAAGGGAAAAAACCCGAGTGCATGAAAAGTATAATTTCTTTAATATTCTAGGCAGAATTAAATGAGTTGTTTTAAGGAAAAATAATTTGGTATCTGTAAATTGTGTTGAATTACTTACACCTTCCTCACAGGGCTGCTGGAGGGAAGGTATGCAGTGGCTAACAACCACTTTGAGGAGGACTTCTGTAGCCCTGGCCATGGTCAACTTCTTGACCAGGGAAGTGGGTACGTGGGTGGATAGAGTTTGTGATTATTCATCAACGTGTATGCTTTTTTGGTATGTATGTTAGTTTCTCATTAAAATTTTAATTTTAAAAAGTGCCTGACACATAGTAGCCCCCACTCAAGGGAAGCTGAATACTTTGTATTTTGGGCCAAAGTAACTAGAAGGGCAGAGAAGTCATTAATGTCCAAGGAAGGGGATTGTGGATATATAAAAAGTGGGTTTGGGGGAGGTAGGAGGATATGGAATTGTGATTTGGGACATGTTTTCCTTTTTGGCCCCTGTCCCAGTGAGAAAGCCAGAGTGGCTTCTGGGAGCTGGTGATATGAGTAGTAGGCCAAGGTCAAGGAAGTAGAATGAGCCAAGGTCCGGATCGTAAATGAGCACACATCCCAGACGCTAAGCAGAGAGGCAGGCATTAGGGGAAAGAGTGCTGGCTGGATGCTCCAGGACCTTGGGCAGGCCCTGGCCACTCTGACCCCATTTAGTTTCTACTTGAGCAGTGAAACATGCTCCCTGACTCTAACTGCCCCTGGAGGGTCCTCTCATCTCAGACACTCAGAGCAACTTGTCCTATGCACTGATATTAGTCACCAAGTGTGGTCATGAATGATTTGAGCACCCACTCTATTCTAGGCATCATCCTGGTTACAGAGGACACAGGAATGCGAAGCCCCAGCTCCCCATTCAGGAGCTCCTGGGCCTCAGTCTTTCTCATATACTTGCCCCTGGGGATTGGCCAGCACCGAGTTCCAGAGTAGAAGTTTCTCTAGAGACCTGCAACTTCACTGGGGTTGGAAATGCACATGTCTCTGAAGGTCAGGGCCATTTGTGAAGTAGGCTGGAGGAAGCAATGGGGCGTGGTGGAGACCAGGAGCATGCACGCTGCCCACCCCAGGCCCCAAGCAGTCAACCTCCAATCTGGGACATCTCTCTGCTAGCCCCACCCAACCTATCTGTAGTCCACATTCTGCCAACAGGCTGCCAGTTTGCTTCTCACCAGCTGTGGTCTCCAAGTATTTTTGAGTTATACCCCATACATGTTTATTTATGTATAAACTATATACAACTGTGCTAATTAGTTTTATAAATTATAAAACATAGAAAAACATGGAAATTATGATGTGATAAAGATGAGCGTTAATAGAAATGCTATTCCTTGACCCTTGTCTCCAAAAAGAAAAAGGAAAAAAAAAAGAAAGAATAGAAATGTTATTTTCTTCCTGCATCCTGAAAGATGACGTGCCCACTTTGGAGGCCACAGGTCTAGCAAAGCACCATCTACCTTACAGCAAGATGATGGAAGAAGGCAAAAAGAAAGGGATAAACATGTACTGTGCTCCATTATCTTTTAAGCTCTGTTCTCAATGCTCTGCTTGCCCCAGTCATGCATTCATTCTATAGATTGACTGAGCCTGTTCTATCTAGGCACTGTGCTGGGCACTGGAGGAGAGAGAGATGAACAGTACAGATGTAAGCAGATTACAATCCAGGCAAAGGAGACAGACAACAACCAAATACACAATCAACCTGGGTAGGGCTAGCTTGTGAGAAGTTCCATGAAGGAAATTAGCACAGTGACATGATGGCGAGGGACAGGGTGAATGTGGGGAGCTAGTTTGGATGAGTGGTTGGAGAAGGTCTGAGTTAAGAGTTGAGCATGAGAAGGAGCCAGCAGACGGAAGAGAAAGTGCCAAGATCATGAGGTGAGAGGGACCTCAATGTCTATGAGAAATGGAAAGGAGGCCAGCATGTCTAAGATGGAGGAGTTGAAGGGGAGAGGGGTGGATTTTATTTGAAGTGCAATGGAAGCCATTAGAAAGTTTTAAGCAGGGGAGTGACAAGATATGCCTTAAATTCTTAAAAGACCACCAAGTCTGCTATGTGGACAATGGGCTGGAGGGAGTTCCAGCAGACATGGGGAAGTTGGGAGGCTATTGTACTGGTCCAGGCAAGAGACCCTGTGGAAAGTAATTTGGAGATATCGCAAAGAACTGAAAATAGAAATACCACTTGATCCAGCAATCCCACTACTAGGCAT
>CAUYRT010073116.1:0-42917 GCA_963574885.1 Lepilemur ruficaudatus
AAAAAAATTAGCCGGGCATGTTGGTGTATGCCTGTAGCCCCAGCTACTCAGGAGGCTGAGGCAGAAGGATTGCTTGAGCCCAGGAGTTTGAGGTTGCTATGAGCTAGGCTGACGCCATAGCACTCTAGCCTGGGCAAAAGGGTGAGACTCTGTCTCAAAAAATAATAATAATAATAAAATAAATAAATAAAAGGTCTCCCTTCCTCATTCGCTCCCTCCTTCCCTTGCTCTGCAAATATTTCTTGAGCACCATTTCTCTACCAGGCACCTTGCCGGGAACTTTCCACACGCTGAGTATGGCAGCTGTGCCCTGGCAAGCAGGGGCTCTGGCTGAGCCGCCCAGAGGCCCCTCTGGTCCCAACAACAGCAGGAATGAAGGGCTCCCTCTGACAGAAGCCCTGGCTGGGCCCAAGGAACCCTGAGAAGGGACAGTTGTTCTTCCATGAGGCAGGCTGGCAGCCACCTCCAGCTTGTCCACAGAGACTGGAGCATGAGCAGAGAAGGGCGGGCCGGATGGAGCTGGGTGCCTCGCTGTGACCCTCAAGGCTTGAGTCGGTGCTCATGCCAGCACAGCCCACCAACTGCACACAGAGGGCAGTCTCATCCCTGAATGTTCTAGTAAAATGCCCCCATGGCCCGGCCCCAGAGCCTGCAGGCTGAGAGCAAGGCCATTCTCCTGGTGCCTCCTCACCTCCACCCCATCCCCACTGCTACCCTCCCAGCCTTTCACCTCCCCCAAAGAGGCCGCCTCTGCACCTGCCTTTGTAACGCACTCACACCCTGGTGACATCTGTTTTCCAATTAAACCCTCAAAGGTTCCATCTGTTTTCCAATTAAACCCGCAAAGCTGGCATGATGAGAGCAGCCCTGGCCCTGAGCCTGCAGCCACCTGGCGTGACTGAAGCCAGGTGTTGGTGAATCACCCTGGCCCCAGGAAGCCGCACACTCAGGGTCTCAAAAAGAACCCATCAGTTACCCTGTCCAAAAGACCCCATGTCTGCTTCTGTCTTCCCTGCTTCCCTCCCTCCTTCCTTCCCTCCTTTTCCTTCTCTCTTCCCTCCTGCCTCCTGCCTTCCTGTAGCACTCCCGCGCGGGCTAATGGGGGCCAGGCTCTGCACTGAGAGCTTCACATACATTGCGTGTAGTCCAGTGGCTCAGTGGTCAAGCTGGGGTATAAAAATGAAAAGAAGCTTTGGACCCCTGACACACTACAGGCAGGAAGCAAGCAAGAGGACTGTTTGGTTGCAGATCTTGGCTATTGTGGAAAAGGAAAGATAACCCAAGAATGGACCAAGAGCTGCAGAGAATCATTCAGGCAGCGGAACTGTGTCCTAAAGGGACTGGTCACACGTGCCAGGCTGGATTTCAGAATGTCTATGGACTAGGAACTCCTGTGCGCCTACGTCCCGCCTTTTTTGAACAGGCGGGTCTGTAATGTCATCCTACGCCTGTGCCACCAGGGTGTGTGAAATGTGTATGAAGAAAACTGACATCTGCACTCTCTAGGTC
This sequence comes from Lepilemur ruficaudatus, assembly GCA_963574885.1. Classification (NCBI taxonomy): domain Eukaryota; kingdom Metazoa; phylum Chordata; class Mammalia; order Primates; family Lepilemuridae; genus Lepilemur; species Lepilemur ruficaudatus. Next base: position 1,510 of record CAUYRT010073116.1, read on the forward strand.
TTTAGCTTTAGAAGAAGTTTGAGGTTACAGTGAGCTACGAAGACACCACTGCACTCCAGCCCAGGTGACAGAGTGAGACCCTGTCTCCAAAAAAGAGAGGTTTGTGTGTGTGTGTGTGCCAGGATCAAATAGAGAAACTGTACAGATTGAAGTCTCCTGGCCCCCTAACGTTTGATGAAAAAGCACTGACAAAAGGGCAGATTAATTAACGGGAGAAAAGACATACAAATGTATTTAACATGTACACACAAGAGCCTTCAGAATGAAAACCCAAGGATACAGGGGAACTTGTCCATTTTTATGCTCAGGTTCAACAAAGTATGGATAGCTGTGTACAAATATGACTGAGTGAAAAGAATCTGATCTAATGCTAACAGACTTAGTGGAGAAACCCAGCAAGGCCTGTTTGTCCAGAGTCTTCCTGGCCTCTCCGAGCATGTATTCCTTCCTTCTGGGTGTGGAGCAGGGCCCTACAGTCAAACAAGGTAGGTCAGATGATTACTTTGTGGCCAGTTTTCACACAGATTAATTTTAGGTTTTATGGCTGGCTTTCAGAGAAAAGAGGTTCTGGATTTTATGATCTGCCTTGGAGAAAGAGGGATTCTAATTTCTATGACTAACCTCAGGGAAGAATGAGACTGAGAGCCAGGAGGACAGAAGGTCAGAGAGATTTTACTTCTGAGGCCTTCATTTTGGGGTTCTGTTTCCTGAGCCCCGTAGAAACAGATAAATCCACAAAAATAAGGGGAAGATTTTTAAAAGCGTACTTCTCTCAGTAACTACTAGAATAAGATGAAAAATAATCAGCTAAGATATAGTTAGAGAAAGGGTCTCGAATATCTGTGCGGGCACGGAATACGTTCGCTTTTGAAGTGCATGTGAAACACTCATCAAAATGGACCATCTGTTCATCCATTGAGCAAGCCTCAGAAAATTTCTAAGGACTGAAATCAGACAGAGCATGTTCTCTGACTACAGGAGAATTAACCTAAAAATTAGTTTCAAAACACACCTGAGAAATCTCCAAGGTTTGGAGGTTAAACAACATTTCTCAATAACCTATAAGTCAAAGAAGATATTTCAATGAAAATAGGAAGATATTTTGAACTAAATGGTAATAAAAAATACAAAATATCCAAACTTGTGGGTTACAACTAAGGCCATACTTATGTTACCAAAAGTTCAGTACTTGTCCCCGTGGCCAAACGAAGAACGAAGATAAGCAGTTTGAGGAAAAGGAAAGAGAATTTGCTGGCAAATGAGGAAAATGGCAGACCCTTGTCTTAAAGAACCACGGTCCTCCCTTTAAGCAGAAATACAGAGTTTTTAAAGGCGCTTCTCAGCTTCAGGCTATTGTTTAACTACGGTTGGCCCTCCTGATGATCTTATCTCAGGAGAAGATGATCCCATGACCTTTGCCCAGACCTTTCCCGTGGAGTCATCTCCTCTGGTTTAAAACAGAGAACAAGGAACACTCTTCAGCCCCTCTGATTACTGGCTCTGGGCAGGAATGAGGTTTTAATTCCTCAGAAAGGGTGACTGGTTTTAAAGACACAACTCGTAAATCATTTCGCCAGTTTTTCAGACCTTTACTTTTGTTACACTTAGAAAAGGAATTTATGGCTATAAATACATATGTAAAAAAAAGAATAAAGTTTGAATATAAATTATCTAAGTAAAACCATTTAATGTCCAACTCAAGAGTATAGCAAAAGAGTAGCTGTCAATGGAAAAGACAGCCCAAACTCTGTAAAATAATTTAAAGTGGTTTATTCTGAGCCAAATATGTGTGACCATGGCCCGTAGAGCCATGTCCAAGAAGCCTTGAGCAAGTGGTCTCACCATGGCTGAGTTATAGTTTGGTTTTATACATTTCAGGGAGACAAGAATTATACATAAAGTCATAAATCGATACATGGAAGATGTACATTGATTTGGTCCGAAAAGGCATGACATCTTGAATAATTTACTGCATTCCCTTGAATAAAGGGGAAAAATCTTATCAGTTCAGATGATCAGCAGCACCTGCTCCAGGCTTTCAATGGAGCTAATGATGTATGGGCACAAGGGCTGTGATGACTCCTTTCTGATGGCATCAGCTGAAGTGAGGATGGCAATTTTCCATCCTGGGTACCAAAGTGACATGTCTGATGCCTGTGGTGTTGACAGTGCCACCTGTGGCCTCTTATTTCCAGTAGTGGTCTGCTTTTCTTTTTCCACTGGATCCAGTGGTCTGATTTTGGCCATGGTCCCAGCTGCCCTTCATTCCTGCCCATTTTAGACCCTGGTTCCCCAACCTGCCCAATGGTTCTAAATGTGGTTCAAGGGCCTTTCAGTTTACACTGGCCAAAGTAGGTTCTGCTGCATGTAGTTAAGAACATGGCTGGCAGAGGAGGACTGAAGCTAGGTCAATTTGAACTTTTCCTAATCTGACTTTTCTGCTGTCACCAGCTGATCCTGAAGTTATAAAAATGACATGAAGGAAAATAAGACAAAAATCACCATCTATTTGAAAGAGCTTACATGCCTGGTGGTGGTAGAGGTGGGATGTATGAAAGATACAAGATGGCAGTTAAATGGTGCAAGTCACATGCATCGATGGTGATGGGCTTCTGTGGAGAGCAGAGAAGGCCCAGCCTCATGCCCCTGGGAGGAAAGGCGGCCAGAGAAGGCTTCAGAGAACAGGTGGTGTTGGATGAACTACATATTAATGTGAGTCCAAGCTTCTCTGATGGCTGGAGGGAGGCAGAATATGCTGGTTGGGGAAACAGCGTGGACAAATGGAGGCCTGTAGCCGGTGGCTGAAGTGCCAGCATGTGAGGTGGATGGCTGTGAGATGACCCTGGAGACAGGCCAGGTGACAAAGTATCTTGTTTACTGTTAAGGAGCCTGAGTCTCTCTTTTGGCCCAAAAGGAAAGGGTTACTGAATGTAAAATAAATGTCACCAACCAGGAAAGCTGGTTGCATCTAATTGGGAAGAAAGAAAGTTCCTGTGTTTGGCAGATAAACAAGCACCTTGATTTGAAGTTCAGTTTAGCCACAATACTCCCTCCCACACCCCCATACCTCACAATTTGGTTTGGTTTCTTTAGTGCAGGTTAAGGTGGAGTCTCTTCTGATGCAGGTGTGAGTGCTGTCCTCTTCTCCCTGGCCTGAGATTTGGGACTAGAGCCAAGCCAGAAAGCCGGGGCCAGGCAGGACATTGAAAATTGTGAGAGTCCCCAGACCACTCTGCCAGCTCAAGGCTGCAGGGAGGGATCAGAGGCTGCAGGGGAAGTACTTCAGCTGCTTTCCACAGAACCACCTGCCTCCCCATTAATGGTCTAAGGTTAACCAGAGTATTTCCTTGGGGTCTGGAGCACAGAAGGGAGCTTGCCCTGGACCAGGCCCTCGGGAAGCAGACCTGAGGGAGGGGCAGTGCAACTCACTTTCCCACCTCCAAGAGGGCAACCTGTCCTGGGCCTCAGGTGACTGACTCCTGACCTTCCCTGCTCCCTGCCCCCCAAAGTGGAAGAGAGCGATGTCAGTACCCACACATCTGCATCACAGTTCCCAAGCATGGGCCAGATTTGCGGCATCGACCACCCCCCTTGCCCTGATATTTACCTCCAAATGCGGACACGGCAGATGCCAAGCTGAGCAGCTCACAGGTAACTTGACCCTCGCCCCAACGACCTCAGAGGCGCCCAGGCCTGCCGCGCCCCGGGGTGCTAAGCCTCCCGCCACCCTACTTGGAGACCCAGCTGTAATTAAGTTTTTCCTGATGGGCCGCCAGGTGCGCCCTTTGGCAAGACCGTGCTAATTCCAGCCCTCTTTCCAGGCACGTCCACCCTTGCGCTCAGCCCCTTTCTGGAAGCCCCCCCCCGCCCGCGCCCCGCAGCCCGCGGCCCCCCTCGCCGGTTGAGCTGCAGAAGCGCTGCTTGAAAGGTCACGTCTGAGCGCCCACCCGGAGAGCCCTGCAGGTATATAAGGACAGCGGAGAGCGATGGACCAAGCGCGGCGAAGGAGGAGAAAGGGGAAGAGAAGTGACTGAGAGAGGTCGCCGGGCATCCTCGCCCCCAAGGAGCAGCCTCCCGGCGACAGGTAAGGGCGCTCTTCCCCCGGGACCTCTGCCCGGCCGCGGGATGCTCTCCGGCCGGCTCGGAAGGCGATCCTGAGTTCTTCGCAAACTTTCTGTGCCGCCTGCGGCGTCAGAAGTCGCCCAGCGCAGCGGCGACTAGGGCCTGCGTCCGGTGCCTTCCAGGGAGCCGGCGGCCTCGGCTCCCCTGGAGTGGCCGCCGTCCGGAGTCGCGGCGCTCGGGTAGGGAGGCGGGCTCGGCGGGCTGCGAGCAGCCCTGAGACTCCGGCCGCCTTCGAGGGAGGTCCCGGTCTTTTGACTCCTCTCCCTCCAGATGTTCGGGAGAGGTGTCACTTCTTCCAAGTCGGATACCATATACTCCAGCGCACATTCACGTTGTAAATGGGAGCAGGAGAGAAAAGGCTAGAAGTCACAACAGACACCCTGCGTTCCAGATTGTTTTGGATTCAGACCCCGGAATCCTCCTTTCCATGCCCACCTTAGCGCACCCGGGGTGGCCGCGTTCTGATGATTACTAGGTTCTTGGGTCGATTACAAGACAGGACCGTCCCTCTTCTCCAAGACCCAGCTGGGGTTAAAAGCAGGTGGCGGGGTGGGAACTGTCCGAGGTCCTGAAACGCCGGGTCTAGTTTCGGAAGCCCTCAATAGGACTGCAGGGCGGACTGTTCATCCTGAAAACCCTGGTGAGTTGCGGGCGCCGGCAGCCTTTGAACTGACCAAGGCTCAGGCAAGGGGCGTTTCCAGTGAAGGAGAGACAGTCCGCTGGGCATGTGGATCCCCCAAATTCATGTATAAATGGGGCTGAGCTGGTTCTCACAGTATGGCTGCAAGGAGCCAAGGAAAACAACAGCATGTGTTTGTTTTGTCAATTCATAAGATATGTACAGATGATGTCTAATTCAATGACAATATTTCTTTCACACTTTTGTTATAGGACTTGACACGTGTGTCATGGTGCAAAGACAAAACTCCACATCTCTGCTCCTCTCATCCTTACAGAAGGGCATGGCCAGTGTGCAGTTTTAGAGCAACAAACAAAACGTTTTGTTTAGTTCTAGAGAGTTCCCTTACACGTATGAAGTTCTAATCAGTGTGGTTCTATTATGAAGCTAATGTAAAGATTAACAAATTGCAAGTTCCTGTTTTCTAGGGGTTTCAATTATTGGATTGTGACACCCAACTTACAAAAAGCACATTTGACGTTTCCCCATTAATATGTTGCTTTAAAAAATAACACAAATAAGGTAATATTTGTTCATTGTAGAAGAATGAAAAATACATATAAGCAAAAAGACATTGCTTTCAGGAATCCATCTAAGAGTTTAGCAACAGAATAAAAGCTCTGAGGGGGGCCGGCCTTGTACAACAGCCAGGGGGGCAGGAGAGGAAATGATTGCTCTCTGGGGGCTTTCCAGGAAGGCCTGAAATTATGATGAAGGCTTTTAGCAAATGCCAATCATTTCAGAATAGTCATCTTTGAGAATTGAAATCTAGTTGAGGGGACTGTAAGACCTGTGTATTTTTTTTTCCTCTTTCTACAAATATGTTATTTTACACTTGCCTTCAGTGACATAACTATCATTTTTTCCTACTTCTCCTGTAACATCTGGACATTTTCTGGACCTGGATGTGCTGTGTGGTCTTAGAGCTTTAATCTAATTGCCTTGTCCACCAAGTTCGGGCTTTGTACTTGAACTGGAGCACCAGCAGGCTACAACAGGAGCAGCCTGTCCCTTGGTGTCAGGTGGAGACTCTCCCAGTTGCCTCTTCAGCAGAGGCGCCGCTGGGCCTGTCACCGGCTGCTGGCGCCACCTAATGGCTGCTCAGAGAACGCTCAGCCGTGGCAGGCCACTATTCGGAAGCCAGCCCCGAGCGGGCCCGGCTCAAGACAAATGAGGTGGGGGTGGGGCAGAGAGAAGGAAGTGGCTCCCTGAGGTGCACAATGAGTGCCTGGAGGACTTTCACTTCCAAAGCCTCCCCTATAAAAAAGATTTGGCCCTCGCCTCTCCAAATGAGAGATTTCTTTCAGGCAACTTATTTTAAAATGCAAATATTCATTAGGAATGACAAGACACTTAGTCATCCACACTTTAATGAGAATTACTTTTCTCATCTAATTAGATTTCTTCCCAGCAGCTGGCTGAGAAGATCTGAAATCCAGAATGGTTGCAGGGTTGGTGGTGAGCTGATCACAGACCTCCAGGTGGTTTCAGGGTACCGACCTGGGTAGGGTAACTTGGCAGAGCTAGCTGGGCTGAGAAAAGGGGGTCTTGGTGGACACAGGGGCCAAGGGCACCATGGGTGCCTCCTCCCTACTTCCTCCTGGCCTCCTGACCTCAGCATCTGCCCAAAGGCACTTCCTGGATTCTCTGCAAGTATCTGGCTGCTCACACCAGAAGCTGGTTCCCTTCTGGTCTCCTGTCCATCTTTTTTCCTGAGAGACCTACATCCTCTTTAAGTCCAGCTATTTTGGACCACATTTGAGAGACCTAGAGAACAAGAGGTCTGACAAATAATGTGTTCAGAAGATGAGCCAGTTTTAACAGAATTGGGATCTGCTTTAAAACTAAATCTCTCCAAAGTTACTGGGTAGCAGAAATCACCTGAGTGATTTATGTATGGGGTATCAATTCAGGTTGCCTGAAATTGTGACTAAATTGGCCAGTGGTTTTATTTGCTTTTATGCAAACCTAATAGTCATAGGAAATAGAGTTTCAGAGGAATAATAGGATCCTGGTGGAAGAAAATGGGAAAAGATCACCTTAAGCTAGAATTTCAGAGTCCTTTTATCCTTCCCAAGTGACTCCTATCCCTTGGATCTGGAGTGTTTGCATATTATAGCTTCGCGTAGGTAGTGAAGGAGAAAAGCTCTGTGCTGGGAACAGGAGAACTTAGCCTTCCCTTGTCATGAAAACCAAAGTAATTGTCTCTCTCTGGGCTTTGATTTTCCCATCTCTCAAATGAAGGGCTGAACGAGGTGATCCCCCAAATAGCTTCCAACCCTAACCTCTTTAGGGATCTCATTTTAATCAGAGATAATGGAATAGTTTACCCAGGTCCTTCTCCCTACCTCAACTCACACCTCCCTGCACGCCTCCCTTCTCCTGAGCACGGCTCCTGTCCTCAAAAAGCCTTGAACTCCACAACTGAGTGTGTTGTTACTGTTGGCTCGAGGTCCTTCCTAGTCAGTTGCCAACATTGTTCTGCTCCTCGCAGGGGTCCCTCCAATCTTGTTTGCCTCTGCAGAGCCTCAGCCTGTCTGGAAGATGCCGAGATCGTGCTACAGCCGGCCGGGGGCCCTGCTGCTAGCCTTGCTGCTTCAGGTCTCCATGGAAGTACGCGGCTGGTGCCTGGAGAGTAGCCAGTGTCAGGACCTCACCACGGAAGGCAACCTGCTGGTATGTGGGCTATGGCTGCCATCTTGGCTTGGACATCAGATGGGACTGGGCTGGGATAGCTCAAAGGAAAGGAGTGTGGGGAGGGGAAAATTCATTCCCAGTGGGGGGGTTGATCCAACCCAGGGCAGGAGCAGAACTTTGCAGTGAAGTCAGATTTGGGCCAATGAGGGGAGGAAGCAGCTTCAGGGAGATGGGTCTCGTCCACAATTCCTGCTGGATTAGCCTTACTCCCTGCTCTGTCTTCTACAGAGATCCCACACCATTTAAACTATTTAGAGACAGTGGCATAACAATAATTGTTCCCCCAGTCATTCCTAGATTTTCAATCTTTTAGCCCCCAAATTATTCCATTTTAAATAAGCTCAAATCACTTGACATTTAACACTCTATATTTCTTTCTTTTTTAATCTACTACCAGTTACAAAGTCTGCTAGGTAGTTCCACAAGTCATCTCTAGGGGAAGAAGGAAAAACCAAGGCACCATTTTTCTGTAACTGGTGTCAAATATCTTATGCTTCTTTTGGAGGACTGGCCTTCTGTCAAGTTCCTCTGCAGTCTTTCCAGAAGCAGAGGCCCTTGTGCCAGGCTGGAACTTCCTCCAGGTTACCGCAGGGCATGTGTGTGTGTGTGTGTGTGTGTGTGTGTGTGTTGGGGGGCATAAATGAGAAATGATACCAAGTCCAAGGATAAAAGAGACTACTGATGTCAATGACTGAGATTCCATCTTGCTGCCGGCACCTGCCAGGTGAGGGTCATTCCATTCTGTGTTTTGTCAAAGGAGAAGCTGAGTTAAGGTGAAGGGACAGACTTCCTCAAAGACACAGAGCAGGCTGCACATATAATATAAAATAGAAACAAAGAAACCAGGAGATTCTCTGTGAGTTCTAGTTCAGAGAGACCCAAGAGTTTCTCAATTTGAGACATCCACTGCACACCCTGTCCTGGTGAGAGCTCACCTAGGAAGTAGCACCACACACAGAACCCATGGGTTCTAGTTCCAGTTCTGTCACTAATGAATGAGTGTGGGACCTTGACCAGGTCCTTTCACCTCTCTGAGCCTCTTGTTTCATTATCTGTCCAGAGAAGAGGGGTGTATATTAGATAATTTTTATTTTCCACTGTTAACATTCCATAGTATTATAATTCAAAATCCCTAGAGTAGGAAATTCCCAACTCAGCAGAGTTGGTGGGATCCTTTTGTTTTCTCCTCTGCAGTTCCCAGGTCACTGAAAACTCAAGGCTGCAGCCTATGGGTCATTTTCTTAAGCAAATGTGTACCACAGTTGAGTCCTCTAGGGACAGGGAGCAGAGACGGAGGCTCCAGGGGCTGTGCAATGGAAACGACTCCGGCTTTCCAACCCCTCCCTCCTGTCAAAATGAGGTCACAGGGAAATAAGTCATCCCAGCCCACAGCCTACTGATTGGGGGCCAGTACAGCTCAGAAGACTTGAAAGAACCATAGAAAGTGCCTGGTAGGTGCAGGAAAGTTTTGAGGCATAGTGCAGGGATAGGGCTTGGGTCGGGCATGAAGTGGGTTTGCAGATTCCAGAGGTAAGGTTGAGGCATTATTGAAAATACGGGCCCTAGAAGCCAGACTTCTGTCACGTGGAGAGATTTTCCCCCAAATTTCGGCCCCACCCCCTCCGGGTCTTGAATTAACGCATATGTATTTATTCAGTATTCATCTGGCCTTCTGGGAGCAATTCCTACCTATCAGGCATATGACGGTAAGACGTTGACCCTGCTCACAAAAGCTATGGGGGGACAGACAAGCAGATCCCCCATTTGGATTGGGGATGTTGTAGTCGCCGGGCAGAAGTATGCAGGGGTACAGGGAATAAGAGGCGATGTGCCAGGTGAGTCTTAGGAGATGTCCACCAGTGCCAAGAGGATCGGGTGGGCTGACATGCTCGGCGGGGGCCTCGCGACGCGCCATGGCGCCTGGTCCCCGCCGCACGCGGTGAGGGCCCCGGGCGCCCAGGCGCAGCAGGCTCGGCCGCCCTCACGCGCCGGCGTCTCCCCCAGGAGTGCATCCAGGCCTGCAAGCTCGACCTCTCGGCAGAGACGCCCGTGTTCCCGGGCAACGGCGACGAGCAGCCGCTCACCGAGAACCCCCGGAAGTACGTCATGGGCCACTTCCGCTGGGACCGCTTCGGCCGCCGCAACAGCAGCAGCGGCGGCGGCGCGGGGCAGAAGCGCGAGGAGGAGGTCGCGGTGCGCGAAGGCCGCGTCCCGGTGTCCGCGGGCGGCCCCGGTTCCCCCGGCGATGGCGCCGAGCCGGGCCCGCGCGAGGGCAAGCGCTCCTACTCCATGGAGCACTTCCGCTGGGGCAAGCCGGTGGGCAAGAAGCGGCGCCCGGTGAAGGTGTACCCCAACGGCGCCGAGGACGAGTCGGCCGAGGCCTTCCCCCTCGAGTTCAGGAGGGAGCTGGCCGGCCAGGGGCACGAAGCGGCGCTTGGCCCCGACGGCACTGGCACTGCGGAGCGCGAGGCGGCGCTGGCCGACCTGGAGCACGGCCTGCTGGTGGCAGGTGAGAAGAAGAACGAGGGGCCCTACAGGATGGAGCACTTCCGCTGGGGCAGCCCGCCCAAGGACAAGCGCTACGGCGGCTTCATGACCTCTGAGAAGACCCAGACGCCCCTGGTGACGCTGTTCAAAAACGCCATCATCAAGAATGCCCATAAGAAGGGCCAGTGAGGGCGCAGCGGGGCACAGGGACTTCTCTTCCTGGGAAGTCGACCCTAAAGGCCCCTGCCCTCGCCCACTCTGAGATATTCAACCTCTTAAAGCTGTCTGTAGTTAAAAATAAAACCTTTCAAATTTCACATCTGACTCTGACTTTGTAGACTGTGAATAAAATGAACATACATAGCATCAAATAAAGGCACCATATATTTGAGCGGGAGCATAATGGTTTCCATGTGATCAAGTGGTAGGATATTTCCCTGGACGTAGATGGTGAGACTGGAAAGAAAATGTACTTCCTCTCCCTGCCCCATAAGTGGATCCCATAAGGGGACCCAATGGTTTGGGTGATGGCTCATGGTGGCTCCAGCACCCCTAGGACAGCTACATTTTTCACCCTGTTGTGCTGAGCAGGAAGGACTTCTCAGCTAGCGGACATGCCAAAAAGCAGGAGTCCTACAAGAGTGAGCTCGGGTCCCCGACTCCCTGTCCAGCTCCAAAGGCCTCTGGGGTGTCTGTGGAGGCCCACCCACGCCTGGGAGGGCTCTGGGCTGTCAGGTGGGAAGCTATGGTACTACCTCCCTGGATATAAGTCCTGACTGTTCTAGCAATTTGTGTGACCTTAGGCAAGTCCCTGAACTTCTCCAAGACTTAATCCTCTCATCTACTCTTCCCTTCCCAGTGTGAGGGCTAGTGTGAGGATTACAGTGGAAAATGGATGTGATCATTTTTTAATCACTGACAAAGTAAGTGTGAGAGCTGAGAGTTGGTACCAGTTCCAGTTTGACTGCACACCCAGGCTACTCAGATATTCTCAAACACAGAGGCTCGCTCTCTCTCACCTCCCCACAATGGAGAAACACATCTGTTTACATACAACACAATATACACAGGTGCTTCTTCCAGCCCCTCAAACTCAAGCCTTGATTGAGGTTCTCTGACTCTCTCCACACCTCCCAGCTGTGCCCAAGCTCCCACGTCCCCACATTGCCCAGCTCCGCGGGCACCCCTCCCTCCATTCTCAGTACTCACCCCCCGTAACAGCTTCCTACCCAACTGCTCTTGCTGCCTCCAGTTGCTCTCCTCCCCAGCCTATCACACGCAAATTCTTCATATTGATGTATACAAAGTCTTACTTTCCCCACATTCCCTGGTTCAAGAGTCAAAACAGTGTCCTCACCCCAGTTTTCCATCAATTCCAAACTACTACTGGGCATAGCATGCAGGGCCCTTTGCAGCAGGGCTCACTCTCCTTACTAAACCCTGTTCCCATGTTTCCTCAAATGAAGGCTCTACCTCACCCTACTGGTGTTCTCGCTGTTCTCCCATCCTCCTGCACCTCTGCCTGGCACCCCTGCCTTCCCCTGCTGTTTGAATGCTGCCCTTTTTTTCTTATGAGCCCAGGCTCAGGTCCTCCTTCACTGGGCAAGTGGTGACCTCTCATTGTCAGTGTCTGTGCAGTCAGCCCCCCGTGTTGGGTGGCACACTCCTTGCTGCATGCGTGTCTTGTCCTCTTCTCTCTGGGAAATTCCAAGCTCCCCATGGTGTTTTCACAATGCTCAGGCCACAGGTTTACACATTTGCACGCATTTACAAGAGACTCACAGATACAGACATGCACACATATATGTCTACTACATCAGATAGACCAGTAGTTGGTATAGATTCAAGTGGCTGGGAAACATTTGTTACACTTAAACTTGCACTTGTACTTACACATATACCCCTATATAATTTCGATGCTCTGGGAGTTCACAAGGAAAGAAAATTGGAATGCACTCTGGGAAGTCCTGATGTGAAGGGAGTCAGAAAGCCAGATGTCTTATGACAAAGTCTGCCCCAGTGTGGGTTACATGAAATGGGCTAGAACAAAGAATGGCCCAGGCCTTCCTAACTGAGGATGCTTCCCTGCTGGGTATCCTGCGCCCTAGGTTCCCATCCTGGTAGCAGCCTCTCCCCTACACCTCCTCTCTGCTGAGGCAGGTAGAGTGATGGTCGTGGGGGTGGCTAAATGTCAGTGGTACAATGTTGCCATTTTCAGATTCCACTGGCATCTCAAAAAACCATTTACTTTAAAGAAATCAAATAGACAACCATGTGGTGACAACATTAACATTTATTTGAAAAGGGCATCACAGAGGCTCATTGGGAAATCGCGACTAATAGTCCTAAAGAATGACTGTGCTAAGAGTCCATCTACCTACACTTCTTCCCACTCCCCTCTTTCCATTTCCCTAAATTAAAACAAATATGATTCAATGAGTTCGAAATACAGAAAACTGCCACAGGCACTAATTCTGCACTCACATATAAATACACCAGCTATTATATACATATATTGTCAACTACGAACTACATTACACACACATGCACACACATGAGCACGCACACACGCAGCCAGGCCGTGAAGGTCTAAATGGACACAGGCACATTATAATGTCTGGGCTGCAGCACTTGCGGATTTACAATCCTGCACTCCCCAGAATCGACAGTCATGGAGGAAGAGCTCAAAGGGGCAGGAGATGGGCTGTGAGGCCCCAAGGCCCCCTGAAGGAGAGGAGACCTGGTCAGCCAGGTGGTGCTAAAGGACAGCACAGAACACTGCCCCAACATGGCCACAAAGCCCTTCCCACTGCCCCCCTTCCTCCCACTTCCCCAGCTAACTAGGACAGGCCCACCATGACCATCCCTCTTCGGACCTAGCCAGATTTCTAGAGTGAATGGGACAAAGAAGCAGCAGGCTGCCCTAAACCTTCTCCCCAAGTGTGAGGATGCCTTGTTTTAGCACAGCCTGCCTGCCAGGGTCTGGGGTCACGGGAAGTGGGCATGGCCTGCCCTGATGAGATGATCTCCCTGTCTACCTTTACACCTAATAATTCAGCCTAACAGCTCAAGTTCAGCCTTTCCCATGGGCCCCCAACTGGCTGGCTGCCATTTTCTGGTCATGAAGAGGAATTGGGAAAAATAGCCTCACTCTCAGCAGCACTCACTGTAGCCAGGTTGGAAGGCAACTGGAAGGCATTGTGACCCAGGGCCCCTAGAGGAGCCCACAGGTCTGGCCTTTGAGCCATTGAAAGGAACCCCAGGGCTGTTTGATTCTGAGTTCAGTTGAAACGTGTTCCACGGGACCTGGAACATGCCAGGCACAGGGGAGCACAGACATGACACTTGTGCTTCTTCAAGTACTTCAGTGGGTCCCAGGCCCACTGTCTCCTGTTCAGCCACTTACATCCGTGTACAGGGGGTGGGGTGGGGGGCGGCACACAGAGGAGAGTATCTGAGGACTTGTCTGGTTCTTCTTCTGACCTGCTCGGGCTCCTTCTCTGGTGAGGAGGCCATTTAGGAGTCAAGGAAACACTTGTTTCTGCTTCTCAGAGAGGAAGATGGAAACAGGACCCGCTGTGCGGAAAACAGCAGCAGCTGGGACCGCACTGGTGCTTTCTGTCTGTCTGCTGCTCGTGCATCCACGTGACTCGGCCAAATCAACAGGACCTCCAAATCGCAAATCATTCCTGCCTGCTGAGTTCTGCCAGCGGAGTGCTAGCCAACCTGTCCCTCCCCACAAAGCCAGTCCTCAGTGGCTCTGGGGAGCAACTGGTCCGCGTGGGCTTGCTGGCTCCTCTCGGTAAAAATCACAACAGAGGAAGAAGGGTGATGCCAGATGCCAGGGGGCTTGGAAGGCAGGACACAGTGACTTGGCCTGGCACCTTCCTCCCTCTAGATCCCATCAAACTCTGCTTTGCCACTCTCCCAGGGCTCGCGGTGGGTGGTAAAGGGGACTATTTAATTTACCATTCGAGTCACCTTAACCTTTCTGATTCTGAAGTATGGCCAGAATCCAGGCTCTACTCCATGGCAGCAGGCAACCTGTTATTCTACTGAGTGTAAGTTTGAACTGAAACTGAGAAGAGGGCACTCAAAAACGAAAAGAAAAAAAAAAGGCCAGTCCTCCAAAAGCAGCACGTCCTTGCCAGGCAGGGGTGCCGTAGGAAAGGCTGCCTTGCAGAGAGGGAGAGGAAACAGCAGTCAGGTCTATGCACTATGGGAACCTGGGCTTTTTATTTTCTCTCTATTCCCAGGGTGGGGATGAGGGACAGAGACAGCTGAGGGGCACTGCAGTCTCTGATTCTAATGTTGGTTCTAGAAAGATGCCCCAGGGAAGTGACTCCCAAGTTCCAGAGCCCCACAGGCCGTGCTCAGTGTGAAGCTGCCAGCGGGGTGGATGCTGATATCAAGCAGGCACAAGAAAGAGACAGAAGGTCTGGCGTCAAAGCGAGCATACGATAAAACATGGGAGGCTCCAGGGAGGAAAGGCATGTTTGTGCCTCAAGATTTAGATTTTCTTTAGAGTTTCTTCCAAAGGTTATTTACCTTTAAGTTTGTTTAGTTATTTTAAACTTGGTTTCTTAATATGGAAATATTAAAGAGAAATCTAAGTTCATGCTTGTAAAGTTGGGTTGAGCATAAGCCAAAATGCCATAAAGCATACCCAAAAAGCCATGGGGGTGGGCAGGAGCCTCCATGCCTGGGCCCTGTGATCACACAGGCCACCTGGAAGCCAAGTGCCCACAGCACCGAGATGGTGACCAAGAGGAAGAACTTCATCTGAAGTGTGGAAACCACAGCAGTGAGGGTCGGATAACCCCTCTCCCCAGAAAATTTATTGTGCATGTAATGGGAAGTGCATGTGCTAAGGTTCTCCTCAATTCCAGAAAGTACACCCATCTGTCCTAGTAACCAGGTGCATCGGGTGGGGCCGAGTGCACCATGCGCAGGGGTGTGATCTGACGGTGTCCTAAGCCTGCTCTCCCCTTTGCAGAAACAACCCGCTTCTGGCCCCAGGCACACTGCCTGAAATTGTACTCTAAAGGGGATTCTCAGCTAATCAAAAGACTGAGATGGAAGGATTACTAGAGCCCAGGAGTTCGAGGCCAGCCTGGGCAACATAGCGAGACCCCATCTCTAAAAAATTTTAAAAAATTCCACTGGGTCAAGAAATGTACTCACTCTTTGCCTTTTTAAATAGCAAACTCTCCAGGGAGGGACTATTTGACCATGCACACCTTACTGAGCTATATAGACTCAGGAAAGTCACAGGGAGTTTGAGGAGAAGGGAAGGCTATTTGGTACCATAGCGTGCTGCCACGGGAGGGGGCTCAGGGGAGGTTCTGCCAGGGATGCCATGGGGGGCACCGGCTCTCTGTCAGCTCCTTTCTGCACATGCTAGTTATACACAGAGACAGGGAAAACAGAGACCTGGAACCCACAGGGGCCTCTACTGCCTCTCCCAGGTCACAAGTGTTGCCAGGTGGCACCGATGTCCCAGACTTTGTCCAGAGAGTGAAGACATCATTCCAACAGCAGGCATCGGATCCTTCTTTCCTCAAATGGAACATCCAAAAGGTTGATTTCAGACATCCTTGAGCCCCAGAGTGTCCCTTCCCCCTGCCTCCCCATCAGAGAGGCCAGGGCCTCCTCCGTAGGAGGGGATGTGGGCAGGCCTCCCCTCTGTGCCTCACCTAGAACCACATTATCTCGTTCTGCCTGCCCTCAACCGAGGCTCTGGAAATACCTTGGGACACTCAGAAGAAAGAGACCCAAGAGAAAGAACCCAACTCAGGAAAACATCCAGAAGACAGAGAACCAAGGCAGGGCTGATGACAGCTCCCTCTGAACAACGGAGGTGAGAAGACGCTACGGCGGGACGGGGACGCGCTCTATCCCCGGCTACCTGCGCCCATCCCCTCTCTGCCCCAGCTCCTGTTATCAGGGCTCAGCATTAACTAACAGTGGAAAGAAACATGAACAGATAACTGGAGAGTGAACAAGAAAGTGAGAGATGCAGCAAAGACTTGAGCCGGGGGCAGGGGGTGCTCGGATAAGAGCAGCCGTCCCCCTCCCAGCTCTCACTCCGTCATTTCTTTCCGAGGGGAGCTTTCCTCCTTTCCTCTTGAGTGCAGTCTATAGCTTCCTTCCACCAGCCAAGTCCCCATCCAGTCCCCTCCTCTGGGGAGTGGCAGGTGCACCCCACTGTACCCCAAGTGGAAGCCCTTTACTCAACACAGCAAGCAGGAGCCTCTCAGTCCCTCAGCCTCTCTCTGGAGACTTCCCACGGTTCTCTGCCCCGGCTAACACGAAAGAGGAGACAGAGGGCACGGGTGAGATGCTTATTGGCCGCAGAGGGGCAGGTGGCTGGGTCTCCCTCGGGGAAGGCAATGAGGAGGTCGGAGGGCCAAGAGGGACCCCTGCTCAGCTGAGCAGCAGGTGACTTTTTCTCAGAGGTCCCAGCTAGATTTCCACATGGTCAGGCAGGTGTGAGGGTGAGCCTGTCCCTCAGACTCCATCCCGCCGAGGAGCTCTGCCTCTTGGAATTCAGTACACGCACAGATCGGGAAACTTCATCTCGTACACGGGGATGGAGTGGTTCTGCGGCTGACCGTAGGCTGCGGTGATGGTTCCCGACGGACTTGGAGGAGGCCTGGGGGGCAGGAACACATGGAGGAGAAAGGCACGGAGAGGAGACTCTGGGGTCCCACCCCTGTGCAACTGAGCAGAGGAGCTGACTCGGTTTCTCTTTGCACAGGGACCAGACACTTTGTCACTCCACAGGTCCCCAGGTTTTCAAATTGTTCTAGAATCTATAGCTGGAAGTCAAGCTTCTCTGCAATGACACTGGTACTTTAGAAAGTAAAGCACTAGCCGGGGACACTAGGACTCCTGGCTCATTCCAGGTTTCACCGAGCCAACTTTTTCCCTCTTTGGCCTCTTGTTCCTTTCTAGGGAGAGCTGGTGGCTGACCCCAGCCCTGGGGATAGATGCTAGAGGGGGTGGGTTGGAGGGGAGAACTGGAGACAGGTGTGAGTGAGGAGGACTCAGGACAAGGGGCCCCAACACTGGGCCACAGAAGTAGGGGTCCCCCGCCCATGGCTGCCACTTACCGGATGGTGATTTCAAAGATCTGATTGAGTTTGCTCTGGAGCAGTGATGCCTAGACACAAACAGAGGAGAAGTGAGCTGGGGCCCCCGAACCTCTGCTGGCTGACGCATGGGTCCACCTGTCCAGAGCACACGCTGGAGGGCAGGGCCGCTGCAGCCTTAGGAGGGCAACCGGGGTGCGCATGTCCTAGCACTTATCTGCCGGACCCTGACTGTAGATTCAGATCAGGGACAGCCACCCACTGCAGGCTGGCTGGGGACAGGACAGAGGGCCAGAAACACCAGGGAGGACATCAGCAGGCAGTTCTCAGAAGTTCTTGTTCCTTAACACAGGGCAGTAGGGTGCGCTGGGCCTGGAGCCGGGAGACTCGGAATGAGCGCCAGCTCTTTCCTTAACTCACAGGAGCAGCTCTGCAAACTGGTGGGTTAGAGAGGATCTCTCTGGGCCCTGCTGGCTCTGGCTGAGTGTATGAATACAGAGAGTGAGACTGCACACGTTCAGTAACCAGGCCGTGACTCCTGGCTCATGAAACGGGCCACGTCTGCCTCTCGAGGTGGGATGAGAGGTTAGGACAACACATGCCAAGGAAAACCTATATTTTGTATATGTACGTAAATATTATATGTAAAACATATATGAAATAGAAAACTACATGTATTATATTTTTATTGAGAGGAAAAGTTATTTGTAGATTTTGAATGTTTACAATTATGTTTCATTATTACCAAGATGGCCATTGTGGCTAACAAATCCCAGCATGCAATAAGTTTCGAGAACTGTTCGAGATCCTCCCCTAAGACCAGACACGGTCCTCATTTCTGCTTGCCTGGCTGCATCTCTCTCAGATCTCTTTTCCAAGGTCTGCTGTTCCATCCCCCTGCCAGAGTCCCGTGGTAGGAAGAGGGCCCTGCTGACCGTCTTTCCTTGGCCAGACATCTTCCCCCATCACTCTGTAAGGCGGGGACCACCATGGCACTAACTGTGTAGAGTTATCATGAGGATGAAATAAGCTAACTCACGGAGACGCCCTAGCACACAGTAGGTGCTATTTATGCACCTGCAGTAATGACTACCATGAGTATAATCTGGTTGTCTGATACAGGTGCTCCTGAGGTCAGGACTTCTTCCTTAGGTGAAACTGTGAGGTCTGGAAGAGCATCTGACCAAGACCCAAGTCTTTCGGTTCATGGGGGAACAATGTAGCACAGGGCGCTGGGGGAAACCTGGAGGGTGCGGCAGAGCTCTCGGTGTTGGAACATAAACCCTAACTTCCAGGGTCAAAGAGCCAAGACCTCCTAGATATTGATTCCTGTCCTGGACCCAAATCCAGGATCCGCTTGGCCCCCAAGGACTCACCCTTGTCATCCTCACTCACCCGGGCCCCGCAGTGTGCTGCGATCTCCTCAAAGGGTGCCTTCTGGAACTTCTCCACCACCTGTCGCCGTCGCTCACGCTCCTGCTCCTCGACCGCTACACTGTCCACTGCGACAGAGAGCTGGGTTAGCACCAGCCCCGCCCCACTGATGGGGAAGGGGAGGGACTTGAGCAGGTGTAAAGATGGGTGGACTCCCGAGGGGGGCACTGCCCGTGAGTGCTGCTTGGGCTCTGCGCTCTTCACCGTCATGGTAGGGGATGGTGGCATGGAGGTGTGGTGCCCTCACCTGGCCTCAGCAAGGCTGGACCTTTTCCTGATTCTGCCTCAGAGCTCAGCCTTCTTCCTCGTGTGAGAGTTTGAAAACTAGTCAAGTGGACCCTTCGGCTGGGCTTTTAAAGCCCCAAGTAGCTGCTCTGCCACGAGTACTCTTAATAGAAGGTCCTGGAACAGCTGATCCTTTGAGTACTCTGAGGATAATTTGAAAAGGGACATCAACAATGGAAAGACCACAAAAGCCAGCACAGAAACTCTGTGGCAGAGCAGTCTGAGGCAGGTTAGTTTGAAGCTTCTACACATGCCAGTTGGCATCCAACATGAATTGGCACCAAAAAGAAAAAGTGGGGAAGGTGTCAAAAGTGTTCATCCTGCTTGGTTTAATAAGGCAAGCAGTGTGTACAGTCAGAGAGGTACCATTAATGATAACAAAAATAAAAAAAGGTTTGGCACGTAAAGGCGTAATTTGTCAATGGAAAAATTCTTTTTTTTTGAGACAGAGTCTCACTCTGTTGCCCAGGCTAGAGTGCAGTGGTGTCAGCCTAGCTCACAGAAACCTCAAACTCCTGGGCTCAAGTGATCCTCCTGCCTCAGCCTTCTGAGTAGCTGGGACTACAGGCATGTGCCACCGTGCCCGGCTAATTTTTTTTTCTATATATTTTTAGTTGTCCAGCTAATTTCTTTCTAGGAAAAATTCTCTTATTGGGAATACTTCATTGCTCAATAATCCAGATAGATTAGGTGGCAATGCATTTTAAAATCTATTGCCCTTATTAAATCAATAATCATATGAAATGACTTCTTCCAACGGTCAGCCTGTTGTTTTACATCACACTCTAATAAAAATGAATCAAAATATTTACTCCAAACTGCTTTTAACCTGTAGCCCTTAATTGATTACTTTTAAAGGCAGCTGTCATTCACAGAAAAAGGGTTGCCTGATGTAGGCCACACAGGGCCACGCCGCTGACCCCAACCAGGAGAACAGGGACTTTCGATGGCAGCTTTGGCAGCTGAGATGAATTTGTCGGAAGCCATCAGCCCTCCCCTCATGTCGCTGCCAGATCACACCAAGGAGGGCAGCAGATCCAGCTGCATCTGCCTGGGAGCAGGTCCCAGGACCCCACCCCCTCCTCCCCACTAACCAGAGTCCCTCAGAGCCCCCAGCTCACCGATGGCCTTCTTCAGCGTCTCATAGGTGATCTCTTCAGCAGGCACTCGCTGAAGGAGAGGGGACAGATATTCAGCAAGGTGGGGGGAAGGGGAGGTGCCCTGGCGTCCCCAGCTACCTGGTGACCCTTTTGCTGCTTAGAAAAATGTCTCAATGGGCAGAAAGTCCCTCAGACACCCACATTCCCACCAGGGACTCTGGAAGCTCCCTGAGAAGGCACAGCAGAGAGCAAGCAAGATGTGGGTGGAGAAGCTCATTCCTCATCAGATTGAGACTCAGAAGAAAGTCCTGAGTCTCCCCTAAAAGAATTCACTGTCCCCTGCCCCTCCCCAAGTCTGTCTCATAAAGCCCCATGGGAGGAAAACAATGCAATTTTTAAAAATCCTCAGAGAACATAGAAAACATTAGAAGCAAAAGGAGACAGGTGGCAAATATCATCTCAGATGTAAATTTTAAGAACTAAACATTTTTGAAGACTTATGATACTAAATTATCCACCAAGGTGACCTGAGTATTTAATAAAGGTAAGAATGGAAGAT
The DNA here is from genome assembly GCA_963574885.1 of Lepilemur ruficaudatus. Classification (NCBI taxonomy): domain Eukaryota; kingdom Metazoa; phylum Chordata; class Mammalia; order Primates; family Lepilemuridae; genus Lepilemur; species Lepilemur ruficaudatus. Next base: position 21,967 of record CAUYRT010073116.1, read on the forward strand.
TAGCGTTGACCCCTGAACCCTGCTGAGGTCGATCCAAGGACATGGGTCGTGGGATCTCTGTCCTCCACAGAGTCTATAAAAGAGGTGGGAAGTAATGACACCCAGAGAAGGGGACTTCACGGATGCATGGCTTTAGGTCAGAGGTTGAAAACAGTGAAGGAGTTTGGACTAAGTTCCAGGAATTCCCCACTGGATGATGCGTTACTTGAGGCAAGACCCATGTTTTACTCTCGTTCTACCGCTTAAACAGAACATTAAGCAAAAGAAGTAGACATAGAAGAAAACGACTCCACTGATAAAAAGTTTAAGAAGTGACACAACTCAGGCTAGTGGCTCCCTTGGGGGAGGGCCCCTGGGCAATGACGATGTCCCATTCCTTGGTCCAGGTGTGATCACACGGGTATACGAACTTTGTGAAAAATTCATCGAACTGCATACTTTTTGATTTGTTTGGCATTCAGCAAATTCTTGTTTGAGTAGGAAAGGACAGACGTGTGGATATGGGACAGAGTCATTCCACAGATATTAAGTGGGCGCCCATCACCCGCAGGACTCTAGGCGAGTCAGTGGAAACCACAGAATTTGTCAGCAGATGAATTACACGCAGGAGAGAGCTGTGCTGAGCTAGAATTCGCCAAGGATCATCCACCCTCTGTACATCCACCCACCATCCACGTCGGCACCGACCAATGCCAGACGTTCACCTGCAGGTTGCTGGTGGGGTGGAGACAGTCAGAGAAAAGGACACTAACCGGGCAAGAGCAGGTAGAGAGAAGCTTAAGGAGGAAATGGGACAGGAGCAGAGCACTGAAGAACAGGCAATGCACAGCGCAAAGCTGCGCCCGCGTGCAGAGGAAGGCGGTTCAGACGTGGCATTCTGCACTAGCGAAGACCTGGCGCTGACCCAGGATGGCATGGGTGAGGCTGGGAGCAAGTGCCCTCGAGCAGGACAGTGGAGGCAGGCCAGTGGGGCAGGAGGAAATAAATGGTAGGACAACCTGGACTATAAATGGCTCTGAATGCAGGCACCTGGGTTGGGATCTGACCACAGTGCAGTGAGCCTGGCATTTAAGGCCATCGGGGGCCACCACAGGATTCTTGACTGGGACATGACGGGCTGATTGCAGAAGGGCATGGAACGGAGGCCCCCACACCCTGCTTTGCTATCAAGTCACCTCTGGGCTAAGCTGACTCTTGAATGGAGGAAGGGACCGATATGTGTGGCCCAGGAGGCCACTAGTGAGTGGGCCTCTGTAGCCAGGTAAGCATTCCTCCTTTTCCTTGTGTGTCACTTCACCCCTCAATTCTGGAGGGTTTCTCACCTCCCAGGAATGGAGGATCACCACTGCAGGGGAGACAGCAGCCAGCTCACCCTGTGGCCTAACACTGGAGCTGGAGGCCTTAGAGGACACCCGGCTCAACCTCCTCATTTACTTATCTAATTAGCCCAGGGCAGAGGTTCCTTCCTTCCATGGGAATGTTCCAGACGAGCTTTCAGAGCCCTGGACTGGAGGTCTGCCCCAGTGGACAAAGTGTCCAAGGACAAGGTTACAGGGAAGCTTGGTTTAGGCCCTCGAAGACATTGCCTAGCTCTGATCACATCTGGGGAAAGGCTCGGTGTCACAGCTGTCCTCCACGTGCACACCAACCCTAACAGCACAGACTCAGGAACGCCAGCCTGCATGGCCCAGGGACCACGTGAGTCTGCCTGTCCTGGTCCCACCCAGATGCAGGTCCTCCTTGCTTCTTTGAGGCTTCCCCCTGCCTCTGCCGATTCCCTTAAGCGGGGCAGTCGGCACTAAACAGAAGCGTGATGCTTGCTTCTCCTGCCACTCTGCCCTCTGCCCCATTGCTTTCTTATTTGGTGGAGCAAACTGGCGTTTCCATTTTGATTCCTTCTTCTCCCCTACTCATGGGCACATCTGCCTCCTACCTCCAGTGTGTAGGTAGAAGAAAAGAGACAATAGCAGCGGAGACATCACATGTTAGTTTAACAGAAATGAGCCCACTCGAGGGTGGAAGGAAGAGGGATCTTTGAGGCACTGCTGCAGCTTTCTCTTAAAAAAAGAATCTGCGTTGTCAGGCGTTAGGGGTGAGGGATGGATAGGCGAGCACAGACGGTTTTTAGGGCAGTGAAAATACTCTCCACAATACTGCAATGGTGTGCACAACGGTGGATACATTTGTCCAAACCCACAGAATGCGCAACACCAAGAGTGAACCCCAGTGTAACTGTGGACCTTGGGTGACAGTGATGTGTCAGTGCAGGCTCATCACTGGATGAGTGATGGTCCTAATGGGGAAGGCTGTGTGTGTGGGGGGTAGGGGGCATGTGGGAAATCTCTGCACCTCCCTCTCAATTTTTTGTGACCTAAAAAGCTTTAAAAATGATCTTAATTTTTTAAGAAAGATACATCTGGAAGAAACACTGTGAAAGCTGTTCTCAGCCTCATCTCTCGTGTTAAGCCTTCCAACCTCCAACACGGAGCACGCCTGTGTGCATGTGAGCAAGGAATGATGGCCAGAGAGCCTTTCAGGAGGGATTTTTATGCTATTCTCACAGGAGTAGGGGGACACAAGCAATTGTTCCAGATGGAAGCATCTATGATCTATCTCTATATGGTGAGAGTCAGTACGAACAGGGATATTCTCCATGTAATTTGAAGGACACTGTGCCATAGTCGGCCTGGAGTCAAGCGTCCAACCCACAGTGGTGAGGACACTTACCTCCTCCTTCTCCGGGCTGTTCCTCGATTCCACCTCTACCTGCAGGGAGATGGTCTCTCCAATGCTCCTCCTCTTTGATAAGCGGTCCTCATCTGTGAAAGCAGCAGCCCAGAGCTGGAGTCTCCAGGCCTCGGAGAGCTAGGACCAAGCCACCACCCCACCTCCCAACCCCTCTGCCTCTGCTCGCTCCACAGTCCTCTAAGGTTCAGTGCACACTCAGGCTACACCTGGAGTTTCCAGAAGCTTCCAATTGCTGTGGGCTTTCTCCACCCATCTTAGGGTAGTTAGTCTTGCTCTTTAGGGCTAAGATTTTGAAATCGTTGATGAGCACAAGGAAGCTGCTTATGACGAGAATGCATGTCTGAACTTGTATAAGCGTCATGTGCTAACAGCACCGGCAGCTGTCATTCATGGAGCACTTTCTAAGTGCATTTGCACTAACACGGGCACGTCACTTCATCTACCTCTCACATGGACCCTCTAAGGCAGGTGTTGCTAATGTCCCTATTTCACAGTCAAGAACACTGAAACTCAGAGATGCTGAGGGACTCATCTAAGATTTTTTAGGCCCTAAGTTGCACAGAGGTCTCGAGCTGGCTCTCTGGTTCCGTAGCCCATCCATGCTCTTTCCAGCACAAGGGAGCCTCTCCCATCCACAGGCCAGGCTGCCTTGGGGGCCAGTTACTTTCAAAGATCCGCACGGAGGAGGAGAGGTGGGGACATCAAGAGGACTCATCATAAACTTCCACTGTGTCTTTCAGCCCTTGTGCAACATCCAAGGTGCCATGGAAGGCAATCGAAGGGCCCCCAAGTCCTTTACACTCAGGCCCTTAGCTGGCTAACAAAAGACAAAGGCAGGCTTGGTAGTCCTTGCCCAGAGCTCACACCTGTCAGCTGAGGGATGTAGGGCAGACAGAGCCTGTCCGAATTGTAGCCACTGCCCCCTAGGACTTCGCTGATCTTGCTCTGGCGGAAGAGGAACTCAATCACCACTCCATCGAGGTTTTGAGACAGCCTGGACGACAAAGGAGGGAGAAGGCATGTTAGAACCGTGGGTGCCTAGAATGATTTCCGAATAATTTTTCTTACTATAAAAGTAAGCTGGGTACAGTGGCTCACATCTATAATCCCAGCCACTCGGGAGACCAAGATGGGAGGACTGTTTGAGCCCAGGAGTTAGAGACCAGTCTGGACAATATAGCGAGATCTCATCTCAAAAAGAAGCAAAAAACAAAACAAACAAAAAAAGGGTAATATGTTCACTACGTAAGATGACAGATAAGCAAAAGGAAAAAAAAAATCACCCAGACTGGAGTGAAGTGGCTATTCACAGCAGCGATCATGGCACACTACCGTCTACAACTCCTGGGCTCAAGTGATCCTTCCGCCTCAGCCTGCCGAATAGCTGGGACTACAGGTGCGCACCACCATGCCTGGTTTAGTTACACGCTTTTATGTACACAAATATCCCCCACCTCACACACTGTTCTGTGATCTATTTTATTCACCTATTATATAGTATTTTACATTAAGTACCCTTCTAGAACATGGCTGCTACTGTTTACCAGTTATCATATAGATGGGCCATAATTTATAAAGACATCCTCGACTGTTGAACATCTTGTTTTTTCAAAACATCTTTCCTTTGCGTTCCTCTGATGCTGAAGTGATGCTGGCCCCCAGCACAGTCTACAGTCTGAAAATGTCACGTGGACTGACAGCAGTGTCTTGTCAGGGACATCTCCTCCAGGGTGCATTTCCCACGGGCGTGGCCAAAGCTCCCAGAGGCTGCATCACACACACCAACGTGGCTCAACATCACAGGCATGAAGCGTGGATTACGGTGGCGTGACGGGGTCAAACTGTACCCACGACTTCCGAAGCACAGGCAGGGGCCACTTTCCGCCCGTGATTCCATAGGCGCCTGCGCTCCCTTCGTTGACCTTCCCTGGCCCCTGACCACCAGCCTGCTTACCCAGCTGCCTGGGGCTCCCTGCCCACGTGCCCCGAGCTCTCCTCACCTGGGCCTCTCCACAAACACGTCCTCAGGGAGCATGTATGGAGCCTCTTTCTTCCTGGTCTCTATCACCTGGAGTTTGGGAGGAATCAAATGACAAGAGCCAGGTTCAATACGGACAGGGAGCTTGGAGCAGCAAAAAGAGATCCCACCCCTGTTTCAGCATTTACCCCTCCCATAGCTTCCTTGGCAGAGCACACTCAGCTGGGCTTCTTGAGTAAGAAACTCCCATCAACAGTGACCCTCAGAGCAGCCTGAGAAGTCCTGCCTCCCTTCAGGTGGTCTCTGGCACAGGGACACAGCACCCTCCCCCACACCTCCAGCCAGCCCAGGCCAGCTGAGACCTGCGGTCTCTTGCTTTGTTTTGCTTGTGTGTGTGTGTATGTGTGTGTGTGTGTGTGTGCGTGTATATATTTTTTGAGACAGAGTCTGGTTCCATTACCTGGGCTAGAGTGCAGGGACATCATCATAGCTCACTGCAACTCAAGCTCCTGGGCTTAAGTGATCCTTCTGCCTCAGCCTCCTAGGTAGCTGCAACCACAGGTGCATGCCAAGATACCTGGCTAATTTTTCTGTTTTTTGTAGAGATGGGGTTTTACCCTTGCTCAGGATGGTCTTGAACTCCTGCCCCAGCCTCCCAGAATGCTAGGATTACAGGCGTGAGCCACCACACCCGGCCTTGCTATTAATAGTGTATTTTAAAGTTAATTCTAGACATTGTACAATTCCACCTGTAAATGCTTCAGTGTGTTTTAAAATATCTTTATGCAACAACCGAGAACATTTGACTATAGACTGGGTATTAGATAATACCAAGGAATTATTGATAATTTAATTAGCTATGTTACTAGCATGGCAATCATATAGAGAGGCGCCCGTGTTGTTTTAGACATACATGTTATATACATAGGTCAAAGGACAGGGTAGCTGGGATTTGCTTTAAAATATATTTTAGCAAAAAAAAAAGAAAGGGAGGTAGATGAAGCAAATAGGGAGATATCCTCATACCTTTATTTAATCTACACAATAGCTAATGGATGTTCGTGGTTTTATTCACTACGCTTTTGTGGTATTTGCGAACGTTCACAGCAAAAGCTTCAAGTGGCTTCAGTCCACGTGATCTGGGGTGTGTGAGGGTGTGCTGCCGTGTGTGGGCGAGGGCAGAAGGCAGCAGTGGAGGGGCGGCAGCAGGTTTGGAAGGGGTACAGGCCACCCTCATGCCTGGTCTCCCTCCCTACTCTGTCGCATCCGACCGAAGGCAAAGCTGCCGCAGTAACTGCTGTTACCAGTTCTCCCTTCAGCCCTTTCCTCACTGCCCGGGACTGAGGACAGGATGGTGCAGTGAAGGGGAAGCTGTTCCCAGGAAACCCCGAGCCGAGGGCCCCCCGAGCTCTCAGGACTGTGGGACACCAACCTCGTGGATGTGCTGGCAGAAGGCAGGCACTGTGGTGAGCTGGCTGATGAGGTTCAGGTAGGCGGCGCCCAGGGCGTAGAGGGCGCAGCGGTTGTACACAGGCAAGTTCTCCTCGTTGACCTGAGCCACGTCCTGGGGCAACACAGACGGGCCTCCAGTGTCAATGACAAACTCCACTGGTGCCCCCACCCTCCACCTAAGCTCTCCCCAACCTTCTTTAGAGGTGGCTCACTTTTCTAGACCAAGCCGTGCTCAGCATTTGTCCTGTAACTTCCTGGGAGATACTAAGACAAGTCATCCTCATTAAAGCTGAAGGGAATGTTCTCTGGAACAATCTCTTAAACACTCACTGAGCACGAAGCAATGAACTCAATGCCCTCTGGCAGCCCCGGCTTTGCGATCTTTACTGTCCAAGCCTTCGTCACTAATCCCACCACAGGGATGCCATCTCCTCCGCTGGCCGATGCCTGGAGGATGGGGCTGGCTGGCTAAACTGGGTTTCTGTGCTAAGCTGAGGGAGCTGTGGGAGTCACCAGGGGATTGGGACACAGAAGAATCCCGAATTCTAGTTCTTAAGGGTAAAGAGAATTAAGACAATCGTGGCGTCCAGGTTGGCCCTGCAGGATGGAGCACCATCAAGCTGGTGGCCTCAAACTCGCTGTCACTGAATTCCCAGGTTTGCCACAGTTCAGGAACATGATGCCTGCCTGGCTTCAGGACCCTGGAGACCCTAGCCTTTGAGGTGTGAAGGAGGCCCCAGGATGCCCAGTGTCTTTGGGAGTGCACGCCCACCTGGGCAGACCATGAATGCTCAAGCCCCACTGGAGCCCACGAGTCACGCAGGAGGCTCGTTATATACACAGGCTCCCAGGCCTGGAATACCCTGACTCACCAGTACGTGGAAAACGCATTCTTAACAAATGCTCAGGGTAATTCCGAAGCATAGCTAAGTTTGGGAACCAGAGGATCTTTAGACAGACAAGTTTGTTGGACCCCTCAGGGATCGTGAGCACCCTCTTAGGAATCCTTGGAGCCTCACTCAGACCCTGTGAGAGACTTGAAACACTAGGGGTGCAGGAGTGTTTCTGAATGACCCTGTTCCCTGGGCCTCCTTTAGCTCGAGGCTGGGCCAAAGCCATGAACGAAGAATTCTTTGGTTTGGGGTCTTCACGGAGGAATGACCAAGAGTGTAATACTCCTGGGCTCCAGAACAATTCTGAAGCAGCTGCTACTCCCTACTCTTAGCAGAGCTTGTCCAAAACCGGTCCCCTCGCCCACCCGAGCCCACCTGCACAGCCAGCACCAGGCGGATGAGGTCCACCACCACCTCCTCGTTGGCCAGCTCGATGCTGATGAGCGCCAGCAGGCCGTAGAGGGCCTCGTAGTGCTTCTGCATGTTCGTGTCCTCCTTACAGCTCAGGTAGATGTGTCTGTAGAGCTGCTGGGAGTGCTGGGGATGGGAGCGGGGCAGGGAGGGTGTGGAGGGGACAAGAGGGGAAAGGAGAAGGGGAAAGAGGATTTGAAGAGGGGCAGAGTGGCTGTGTGTACCCTACCCCCACCCTCAGGGGCGACGCCTTGGGAGCAGACTCAACGGGAGTGGACGCACGCAGGGGCGCTGGCGCAGGGAAGGGTGTGCTCCAATGGAACCAGCAACAAAAGCTGCTGCCCAAAACCAGCTTTAGGAGCAGAGCACAGTTGATGGCCCTGGACTGACTCATCACCCTGGGCTTAACCCCCCAGAGGACCCAGCCGGCCAGCCTGGCCACGCAGAGCCTTGAGAGCAGAGGCAGGCTCTGGGCAGTGAGTGTCGCAGTGACTGGGGGCCGCAGGCCTGGCCCGTCTGAGTCACGGGGCCCTGCAGCTGTGCTTGCCTACCTTCTTCATGAAGACAGTGTCCTGTCGGGAGCATTTGTCCACTTTCAGCTTTAGCACAGAGATGTCACTGAGGGTACTGGGAAGGGACGCAAAGGGCCTCCTTAGCCCTGTGTGGGGCCGGCCGAAGCTCACATGATGTCACTGGGCTTTCTCTCCAACACCGTCAGTTGGCACCAAAACCTCCCAGGGCTCCCTGGCCCTGGTTCATAGCCAATCTCCATCTTCCCTCAAGTTCTCACGTTCCTGCCCCTTTCTCTTAAATCTCGATCCTGATCATTCTCTTCCTCCTCTTAGCCCCTTAAATCTCTCGGTCTCCACTGTGGCCCTGTGGTCCCTCCCTTCCCCCCAGCTGAAAACTTCCTTCAGTGCCTGCTCTTTCTCTCCCGAATCTCCAGCACCCCCCACCCAGGCACAAGCGCCCTAGGTCTCTCCTCTCCCTGTAGGACCCCAGGGTCAGTGTGGTGATCAACTCCCCGGTGGGGCTACCTGAGTATCTGAATTGTTCTCCTACCTGGCGTGAGGCCGCTGGCCAAGAAGACAGGCCTTACTGGGAGTCCCTCCCCCAACATCCACTAGAGGAGAGACCCCCATGGTCACCTGATGGTAGAGAACTTGTGGCGGTTGCCATGACGATCAATGAAACTGATGAGAATCTCTAGAACGAAGAGACGGATTTCTGCGTCCTCCATGAGGGCAGTGGAGAGAAGGCGGTCAAGGAAGTTGCTGGGCAGGGCTGACATCATGTTGTTGCACTGGAAACCTGTGGATACCTGCAAGGGAGCCCAGGACAGGTGTGCTCAGAAATCACCATCCCTCTGGGGGCAGGGAGGATACAGAGGAGCAGCCCGCAGAAGTTGGGTCTAAATCCAACCTCTCCCGACAGCTCCCAACCCAGCTTCCCCACCCTAGCCCCAGGCCCTGGATGCCACAGCAACTTTTTTGAACACTGTAGTATCCTTCTAACAACCTACTCGGCTCAGCTCAGAAGGCTGTGAGTGGATGGGGACAGTGTGCAGGGACATTAAGGTGTTAAACGCAAGCAAGGGACAAGCACCCCAGGGGAGCAGGAGCCAAGGAGCCTCTGAACCTAATGTGCCAGCCTATCTGGGCACAACTGACGAACACTCTTCATGAACACAATGTGTCATTAAGAGTATGACAGTCATGAAGAACTGGACAGTGGAAGGACTTACAGCTGGGCTGAAGAATCAGACTCACACACATGGCAGCAACCAAAAAGCACACACAGACAGCATTTGGTCACATCTCTTCTAGATGGTGAGAGTGGGGCTTTGTGACTAAAGCAGGTGGCATAAGGAGACACATCATGTACAACATTGCCAGAGCATTCAAAAGCAGCAGAGCGTAGTCACTGTCAAGTTCACATTGCAGAACAATGCCTTTGATGACTCAGAAGGCCACTGAGGGTCTGGCACGGCCTGGGAGCATCAGTAGTTCAACGAAGGGGGATGGATGCAAGTGAACCCCAAACTATCAGCTTAATAAGATGCTGGGGACAAATGAACAGCGTCAACTCAGCAGAGAAGTGTCAGGAATACGGAGACCAAGGAGGTAACTAGACGTGGGCAGTGTCAGAGCAAAGGAGCTTTATAAAATACAGTGCCGGAAAAGGTGAGGAGGGGAGGGAAGGGAAGGCAAGAGTGGGCATGACGAGGTCTGTGCAGACAGGCATGGCCAGAACAGAGACAGAGACTAAGAGATGAGACTGGGGTCTAGGGCGGGAAAGGGGGATGGGGACCTCCCAGCTTCAGTCTGAGAAGTTCAAAATCCAGATGTGCATCCACTGGAAACTGAGATCTACCCTGAAATAAGAGGCAACACATGGAGAAGAGCATTTCTAGATAATTCTTCATGTGGTTGAGTTTATCACAGGTGAGGAGAGGTGGCGGGGAGCCTGGGTTTAGGCTGTGCATAGGAACACCTGGGCACTCAGACCGACAGTTCAAAATCTCTAAGGCATCTGTGTATTTTAACAAGCTGGTCACAGGAATGGTGTCTGAGAGCAAAAGATCTAGACTCCAGTGATGGGCTCACAGATGTAGAGAGGCATATAAAACAACAATGAAGGGGAGGACGGGGCTGGGAGACTGAGGTACACACTCGTGCCGGGGGAGAAACAGGGAAAACAGTGGAGAAGGACCTGAGGGGAACCTGGAGGGAAAAAGGGGCAGGAACCAATAGGTTCTAGCTCAAGACAGTAATGTTTAACCGACAGTACCTAATAAGGAAGCTTTGGGGAAATAAGAAACAGGTGGCCTGTCTGCTCTGGATGCCCAGCTCCATGGTGCCCAACCTGGCTAGCAAGTGGAGCACAGGCTGGATTTCAGCCTCCACTCACCCCTCCAGCTGGGTGTATTTGTGCAGTATGCAACCTGCATGATTGTCTGGTGGTGGCCTTTTCTTGGTCCCTTGGAAGGAGCTGCCTCCTGCAGAGGCAGAGCAGGAATGGGGATAGAAGAGGCTCACCTGAAGGAGGGATTTCAGCAGCATGATCTGGGTCAGACGGTTCCTGTTCTCCCTGTAGACGAGACATAAACTCAGTCACCAGGATGGTGATGAAGGCGGAGCTCCCACACCTGCCTGCTCATTCTGCCTCGGATTAGTTTCCCCATGGACTCATCTTGTTGGGTTACCCAGGACAGTGGCTTCCAGACGCAGGAAGCAGACCAGGGCATTAATGGCTGCACCCAAGGCGGGGGGGGGGGGGTGGGCGCGGCGGGAGGTGGTTATTGGTGGGGCACTCTGGGGAATTGTCCCATGAAAGGCTGGCGAGGGACTGGGGAGTGAAAAGGGAGGATAGGGCAGAGCCAGAAGAGCCAACACGGACAAGGAGAGAGCAAGAACATGGGAAGGGGAACGGGGGAGGAATCTGGGCAGGGAGGGGCTCCGCAGACTCACCCTGTCCTCCCCGCCTCCACGGGGTGCTGCAGGGAGGGCAGCGGGACCTTGCTCATGATGAACAGGATCACCTCGGAGCGCTGGTAAGTGGGCAGCGTGCTGGCGAAGGAGCCTGCGGGGAGCGTGGCACAGAGCGCTGGCCGAGGCGGCGGCAGCTCCCAGGGCCTCCCCTTCCTTGCCTTTCACGGAGAGTGTGGGCTGCCGTCTCCAAGTCAGCCCAGACCCGGGAGAGAAACCGCCCAGAGCAGTTGGGGTGGGACTCAGCCTGGCGCCAGTTCCTTCACTTGTCATTACTGAGGTCACCTTTATGGTCTCAGCTCCTTGATCGGAGCAGGGTGGGATGGAGAACACTGGGACCTGGGACAGCCCAGTTTGCACGAGGCATTTTTCCCAGCAGGCTTCTGGGCACCCATGGGTATGTGGGGAAGGGCCATGGCTCCATCATCCCTGCCCTACCTGCTCTGCAGAGCCGAGGGAGGCTCTGAAAGTACCAGGCCCCTCACACACTCGGGAGGTGGCAGCTTTACAGTTCTCGGCATCCAGGAGCACATCCCTCCACGACCTGCTGCCTCTCCTCTTTTCTCCTTCGTCTCTTCCTCAGTCCCCACCTCCCCTCCAGTGGCCCAACCCTGCAAGCCAAAGGCCTGGTGGACAGCGGGGCTCGGGAGGGGGACCTGAAGCCCGAGCGGAGAACCCAGGGGACTGTCCTGTGCTCTCAGCCCCACCTGGGCCAGTCCTACGCACTGTGGACAGACCCTATTTCTCCAATGTCCCTGTATAGCATGACAGGGAGTGTGACAATCCTGCAACTGCCATGGGGACCTCTGTCTCTACACTGGGCCCCGCACCCCATCCCCACCGATGGTCTTGATCACTGCCTCCTGGAACATGCGCTCCTCGTGCTCCTTGATGATCTTGGTGCCCAGGCTGATGGCGCCGTCGTAGCTGCCGGTCAGGGCGTAGTCGATGCTGAGCCGCAGCTGCCTCAGCAGAGTGTTGAACATCTCCAGCACCGTGGGCCCTGCGCGCAGTGGGGTGGGAGACCCCACACCCAGGGCTGGCACCCCTCTCGCATGTTCCCCGGGCTGCGTTCCAGGCCAGCCCGGGCTCACGGCCGGTAGGCGCTGCTTTTGTCCCCCAACTTCCCCGGCCAACTTCTCCTCTGGAGGAAAATCCACCCGGCAAAGGCAGTTCTCTGTCCCTGGGGCTCCCTGGTCCTCGGCCCTCACTCCCTCGCTCAAGGCCCCTTACTTACCGACAGAGCCAGTGGCCGCGATGACGGCAGCCTCCGACAGAACCTCCACGATGCCAGCGCGCACGGTGGCGGCGCTGCGGCTGTTGGCGTCCAGGTGGCCGAGGAGCTGCTGGATGACCAGGTGCGAGTGCTGCGGCTGCGGGTAAGAAGACACGCTGGGCCCCAGTCGGTACCCCTCACGTGGCCTGGGGGTCAGGCAGCCCTCTCCTGGCACCCAAAGGCCGGGGGTAAACTAAAGTGATGTTCCCCAGGCCAGCGGGCACTGCAGGTGGCACCACACCCAGTGCCCGTTCTGGAGCTCCCCACCCCCCTTGGTCCAACAAACAACCAAATCCCAGCGAAGACCTGGGTTTACACATTTTTCCTGGGCCCTTTCACTTCAAATGGGTCCAAAGCCCATTTTAAACTATTGTCTTCCTTTTCATTTTTCCCCAGCCCCAGGTCTTACTGGCAAGGGCCACGAGAGGCCACATGGTTTAGTCCAGTGCTGTCAAAGTGTGGCCCGTGGGCTGGGGCCAATTCAAGATCTGCTTGGCATTGGCTGCCACAGAGGTAAGTACAGAAACGGAGAGTCAGCGTTCTGCAAACAATCTGACAGTGCCAAGGCAGCCAAGGGTCTGTCCTGTGGGTTTGTGTTTTCCATTTAATTTTTCTAGAAATTTGTTTTAATTGTACTTAACAGAGGTATTGGTCTGTGCCGTACTGGAAATTAAGCTTGCCCTTCTCCACTGCTAGCTTAAGCAACACTGGTTTGGACAACTGGGGGCTTAGGAGAAGTCACAGGACATCTGGCTTTCTGCTTTAGCGCACTGTCCTGCTCCCAGAGGTGCCCCTGGTGGGGGACAAGCAGGACCGGGAGAGCCGCCATACCTGAATTGAGTACATGATGATTTTAAAGCAACGGATGGCGAACACCTTGGGCTCCCAAAGAGAGTGGTTATCCAGATGGCTGTGAGGGAGAAAGCACAGGGGACTGACTGTGAAATGCCAAGTAATGGTGGGGACGAGACTCCCTTGGGGGACAGGACGCCTCCTGAAAGCCCTCGCAGTTCCCGAGTAGGTGAGGAGGGGCTTACGGGTGTGGCTGAGAGAGGAGAATCATGAAGGGCCCTGGGGCAGCCCCAGCCCCAGAGCGGGAGAGAGGCCCAGGGACAGGGCTCTGTGGCTGTGGATGCGTGGAATGAAGCTGGGCACTGTCGTTCAGCTTTGGGTGCCTTCCTACCAGCTCCCCTCCCCACTGCGCTTGGCCACTGTGCGGTACTCTTACTGTCACAGTGCAGGGACATAGGCACAGAGAAGGGACTGACTTGACCACAGCACCCCAGCTGTAACATCTCCTCCCCTCCTCCCCAAGCCAGCAAGGAGATGCTGGGACCTGCAACCGTTCAAGGCGGAAGGCGGGGGCGGCGGGCAGGGACACTCACATGAGAACAGGCTTGATGGCGTTTTTGATGTTGCCAAAGGCAGCCCGGCCCAGCAGCTCCCGAAGGCACCTCTCGGCCAGCTCCGCTGGGTTCTCCTTTTCCTTCTCTGGTGCTTGGAGGGGTGACGGAGACCGGCTGGGGAAACAGAGGCACATGGTCAAGGCCAGAATGCAAAGTTGGGAGTCAGTGCCTCATCCCTGCCAGTGGCGACAGTTGGGCAGGAAAGAATTTGACACGGGCTACGCTCCGCAACAGGGAGGCACCGTGGTGTCAGAAAGTAACTGGGGCAAAGACGCCCCCCACTGGGGGAAGAGAAGGAAGGGAGGGAGGGCTGAGGGGCCTGGCGTGCCCCTGTGGGAAGGACTCTCTGAGCCTAAGGGCCTGGTGAGTGTCTTGATGCTCCTAAGGCCTCAGAAGGAGGAGATGGGATATGAAGACAGGGAAGGGGGCAGACAGAAAAGAGAAAGAAAGCAAAAGGAAGGGGGAGGATGGAGAGAGAGGAAGGAGAGGCATGGAAAAGGAAAGGCGTGGTGGTTGGCTCAGGCATGGCTCAGTGGTACCCAAAGCACAGGCAGTGGGCCCAGATAGGGACAGAACCAGGAGCCCTGGCCCTGAGACGCTGAGACGCTGAGATGCCAGAGACCACAGCGGAAGCCCGTCAGTGAGCTGCTATTCCAGAAACAGCCACCAGAGGGCAGACTCACTTCCCGGCCAGTCTCCAGCAGCCTCCACTCCATTGACTGAAAGTGAGAAACCCAGTGTTCCCAAACCAGCATCATGCACAGATGGTCAAGGTGGGACAGCAACACGAACCTTCCCCACCGTCCCATTTCACAGAGGGGAAAAGTGAGGGGCAGGGATGGGAATGAATCCCATGCTTAGGGGCTCCAAGATTAAAACCCGGTATCTGCAAGTCTTGCTGAGTGGCTGCAGGCTGGTCAAACATGCGCATGTCTTAAGGGCCTGAAATAGCATCAGGAAGCGCAGGAGGAAGGAAGGTCCTCAGTAATTGGAGCCATGAAAGGCATTTTAAAACTTCCTTGGCCCACTGCTTCCAGGGAGACAAAGGTAACCCGACTCTTGGCTCCTTGTGTCCTTCCAGCACCCCCTTGCCCCAGGGAGCCCAGCACCACAGCTGCCCTTCCTTCGCTAGGGCAGATGTTAAGGGGTACAGCGGGCTGGCACAAGGCCAGCTGCCGGGGAGCCAGCTTTGGACTGATTGCAGAACAAGCCACAAAGCCATGACCCCGGGCCTTGTGTGTCCAAACCAGGTGGTTCCCGAGCAGCCTGGGAGGGCGGCCTCAGAGGGCCGCTCGTGGCCGCAGTCCGAGCTCCATCCCAGCTGGCTTACCTCTCTGCTTCCTCTACGTGCTGCAGATTGAAAAGCAGCGACGGGACGATCTTGTCCATGTGCTGTGGGTCCCAGATATTCGCCTGCAATTCATCATTCACTGTCTTCCTCACCACCCCTTGCAGGCCTTTGATGCCCGACATTCGAATTCTGTAAGGAACAGGGTGAAATGGGACTATGAAGTCCTTGAGCCCTGAGAAGTCCAGCTTCTGTGGCAAAACAGAGCGCCGTTTGGGGGATGGGGATACATTCATGCACTGGAAGGCAGAATGGAGACCACCTGCTACTCTTCACGTGACCTGACCTCCCAGCGGGCCAGCTTCCTGGACACGAGCCCAAGAAGCCATGTCTTCTGGCTGGTCGTGGAGACTCCCAGACCGCCCTTGCCCTGGTCCCACCCAGGCTGCATCCCTAGGGTGCTGGCTGCTCCAGATTTCTCCCTTTAGTACTTAGCTGGGCCCAAGATGTAAGACCTCAAAGTGCTGCCAAGGACTGATGAGGCCGAATCCAAGGCTGTGAGCAACTTACAGAGCAGGGGGTGGCAGATCTGCATGGCAAGACCGAGACCTGCAGGCTCTCGGGTGCAAAGGGGTTCCAGGTGGGGCTAAACTGGCTGAGAAACCAGAGGGGACACTGAGTATCAGCACAAAGGGGACCCCTTTTGCTCACCCCCAGTCCCCACTGTGCCAACTCAGGGTCAGCACAGCCTCGTGGGAGGAAGCCTTCTTTACTGGCCATTAATAAAGGCTGATATTTCAGCCTGAAGTTTCTTCTTTTCCTTTTTATATCAAACTTTTTCCCTGACTATAAAATAATACATGCTAATTATAGAAAAGTATAGAAAAGAGAAGATTTAGCCCTACCATCATCACTCAAAGATAACCATTACTGGGCATTTTAGTGTTTTTTCTTTCTTCTATACATAATACAGAACAGAATTAAGAACCTATTGCATATTTAATTCGTATTGCTCCCACCCCTTTTTTGAAGAGACAGGGTCTCACTCTGTCACCCAGGCTGGAGTACAGTGGCAAAAGCATAGCTCACCACACCCTCCAACTCCTGGGCTCAAGTGACCCTCCTGCCTCAGCCTCCCAAGTAGCTAGGACTACAGGCGTGCGCCACCACGTCCGGCTAAGTTATTTTTTATTTTTTTGTAGTGATGGGGTCTCCCTATGTTGCCCAGGCTGGTCTCAAACTCCTGGCCTCAAGTGATCCTCTTGCCTCCACCTCTCAGAGTGCTGGAATTACAGGTGTGAGCAACCTCACCCAGCTGTGTATTGGCTTTTTGTCACATAACATTTGGGTATAAGCATTTTTTCTCTATCATTAACTCCTCAAAACATGTTGAATGATTGCATGATCGACTATAAGAACTTTCTAAACTAGTCCCCATTGATCATTTATTTCCCGATTTTTTGCTATTATAATAATGCTATGATGGATATCATTGTATAACATATCTTACTACGTTTCAAGTCCCTGCCATGAGTGGAATCACTGAATCGCAAGGTAAGAAAGGAAAGAAAGGCTCCCAGTACTGCCAAGTGATACTCCCCTCCCCCGCCCCGTGCAGGCGGCAGGAGACCGCGGTTCTCACTGTGCCCGCGCAGCGCTGAGGATCTCATTTTAAACATCTGTTCTAATTTTGTGGCTCAGAAAAATCCACACATCTTGTTGCTATTTCGGTTGCATCCTTTTGATGATTGTTGGAGTTGAACAGCAGTTTTTCTAAACGTTTAGTTGACAGTTGTATTTTCAGCTTCAGTTTTAAGTGTGACTATGAGGGTGTGACCCCGGGCCTCACCAAGTGATCATCACTGAGGGGTGGCAGGAGCTTAGCACCAGGACCCCCTGGCCCAGGACCCTTCAGGGCTCCTGGCAGTGGCAAAGACACCCTGGGGAAACGCTTGGCCACTCTGGCCCTGACTCCCGCTCAAGCCCCTGAGCAGGAGGCTGTCGAGACTTGAGAGTAAACTAACTGGAATATTATTCCACGTGCTATCCGTGGCTGCAGGTTAGAAGGCACTGCCGAGCGCACAACCGAAATACACCCCAAACATGCCGGGCTCATTCGTCCCCCTCAGAGGGCCTGGCTGGCAGGAAACCAGGCTTGGCTGGTGGAACGTTTTCTACCCAGGGCTTCCTTAGGTGTGAATGTGGATTAACTTTCCTTCTTTTCCTAACGACTCTGCACTCTTCCACCTCCCCAGAATCCTTTCTGTACACATGCACGTTTCATTCTGTGACACCCAGAGCTGACCGACACTTTCACAATGAGTTCGGAGAGATCAGGCCTGGAGAAGAGGGAACTTCTCACTGTTGCTCTTACTGGGCTCCGTGGAGACCTACCCACGGGGCCAGGGGTCTGTGCAGTCTCTGACCCCAAGTGGAGTTCAGAGAATACTGATCCGCTGGCTCTGAGGGATCACACAGCACGCACACACACACACACACACAGCACGCACACAAACACACACACACACACACACACGCCCACACACATCCCCACTGTGCAGAGCCAAGGGTGTTCTTGGACAGGGCAGCCACCGGGATTCAGAGGCATCCCTGGGCTCCTAGAGTGAAGCGAAGCTGTGCACATGGAGAGCCCGGCACACCTGCCCCCACTCTGGACTCTGGAAAGACCAACAGGACATGCACGACAGGGGGAGATCTCAGGGAAAAGGGAGGTGCTGGAAGAGGAAGAGGCAGAAGGCACAGGAAGGAAGAAGACTGACCCCAGACAGTCCCTCCCCTCTCGCCCCTGCGGCCTTCCTGTCATGGGTGACGACTGCCAGTCTGTGGGTGTAATGGCACTGCCGGCGGAGGGGGAAACCTCAGCCTTCCTCCTGATGTTCAGGACACTCTAGTTGCTGCGGGGACGTAGTGCTGACCACGTCACACGCCGTGGGTTGATCCTGTGTATAGTCCCTGCCACCCTGCCTCTGGACAGCGTGGCACAGCCTGGGCGGGCAAGGACGAGGCTTGACACAAAACCCCTATGTCCTGCTCCATCACATACTTACTGATCATCAGTCTGACTCTGGGCACTGTGCTCCATGTATTTGTGCCAGTGCATTTTCACTTTAATTTCTTTGTGGTTTTGAGAGGTCTCACTTTTATGTCTACGAGTATTTTCTATTTTTTTTTCAGTCCTTTATTGCATTCAAATGAGCATGTTTCTGCGAGTGAAGTGTTTTTATAAATTTGCATATGTATAGGTGAAAGTGTATTCTGAAATTCAAGATGTTTATCTGAAAGCATTCATTCACTCCGTCATTCACCCAGCGAATATTCATCAAGTGCCTACTGCTCTCCAGGCACTGGTTTAGCACTTGGGGTGCATCGATGAACAAAATGATGACTCCTGCCCTGGTAGAGCTTACATTACAGTGGGAAGAGACAGGCAATGAATAAGAACACAGAAAGTAAATGATGAAACATGTTCAAAGCGGACGAGTACCATAGGAAACAACCAGAGCAGGGTAAGAAAGAAGGGAGTGGGTGTGTGGGCCTGTGCAGGGGCCACTTCACTAACAAGGGGACATTTGAGCAAAGGCTTGACAGAAGTGGAGCAGTGAGCTATGCAGATCCATGGAGGAAGTATTCCAGGCACAGGTTGTGCAAAGGCCCTGGGGCAAGAACGCCCTGGTGTGCTTGAGGCACGCAAAGAGGCCTGTGTGGCTGTGGCCGTGGCCATGGGGGAATGAGAGAGTGGGAGAGGAGAGGGGCTAAAGTGAGGAAGGCAACCAGGATCAAGCGGAGCAAGGACTTTGGCTCCTTATCAGTGGGTGTAGATTTTGGTGGATAATGGTGTTTCTGGAGTATCAATGCACGTAATTCTGAATAAAAGAGTGTATGGAGGGGTGTGTGTGTGCATGTGTGTGTTCTGTCACTTGCTCTCAAGTTAAGCTCAAAGCCCAGTATCTTACATTTAGTCCTGTTTTCCGGCCCAAGTGGTTTCTCCTTTAGAAACCACATGTGGGGAGCCCAGAGCTGCCCACCCGCCCACCCACCCACGTCCAGCCCGGTGCCCCTCCTCCCTGGCAACGTGAGGGCAGACGCATCAGTGCTCCTGCCGAGAGCTGAGCAGGCCACGCCTGCTGTCCCCTACTCACTTAGTCTTGATTTCCAAGTCATCGTGGCTCGAGTGGCACATTTCACTGAATCGGGACACAAAGAAGTCGTAACTCCGATGATAGGACGGGGTGTCCTCCTCGATGTTGGCAAACTTCACAAACTGTCAGGGAGGAAGGAGAAACAGCAAGAGGTGACCGGCTGTGCTCCTCACTTCTGAGCACCCCGACCCCAGCTGTGGTAAAGCCACGGGAACCACACATCCCGGATGGGCTCTGTCCGCCTCCCAGAGCACACCCGGAGATCTGAGTTCCCAACCCTGCTTACCTCCCCGTCTATAGCATGAGACTGGAAACTGTGGCCCTTCTCGGGCCTTCCCTGCTGGGGGGAGCAGAGGACAGAAGAGATGGGAAGAGGAAGGGGCTCAGGTAAGGGCCTGCTCTCACCCCTCCATCCAGAGCTGCGGAGACATGTGGGCTGAAAGGCTGCTAGGAATAATAACGGACCCTGAGTCAAAGCCAGTGTCAAAGCGTGTGGCACCACCCTGGAATGAATTTTGGGACCCACAAATTTGAAATTTGATTTAAGGATTTAATTACATTTCACTGTTAAAAATTTGAGTAAATTTTTTAGGTTTGCCATTGCAATTCAGTAAGTCTTGATCAGCATTCTCAGCTGCTAGATTCCTTCTGCCTCACTGTGCGGCACATTGGCAATTCTAAATAGGGACCTAATTTCAACTGAGTCCAGCAGAGACGCAAGAATCACAGGCTAAATGGGGTTAAATTACCAAAAATTCAATATAATTCTTACAGGTGATTTTGTTTAACGTTATAAATTTAGTACCCCAAACAACTCTATAACTCTATTATAAATCTAACATTAGATTTATAATAAAAATATATTCTCCATTATTTTTCCTTATATTTTTTACAAACAATTGCTGGTTCAAAAAAGATATACTATTCTTCCTAAAAGAATCTAGTTAGTGTACTCTCATAACGTTCAGTATTAATTGTCAGTCTATGTTCCTATTTAACTACTTAAAAGTTGTTAATAACTTTTTCAGGATTAAAATTAGCAGCTTCCACAAACATCATTAATTACAGCAGTGTTTTGTTCTTACATTAAAAACGCAGTTATTATCTTCATATAGCCATCTAATCTTCGACAAAGCAGACAAAAACATACAATGGAGAAAAGAATCCTTATTCAATAAATGGTGCTGGGAAAACTGGATAGCCACATGGAGAAGACTGAAGCAGGATC
Source organism: Lepilemur ruficaudatus (assembly GCA_963574885.1). Classification (NCBI taxonomy): domain Eukaryota; kingdom Metazoa; phylum Chordata; class Mammalia; order Primates; family Lepilemuridae; genus Lepilemur; species Lepilemur ruficaudatus. Next base: position 42,295 of record CAUYRT010073116.1, read on the forward strand.
CACACCTTTCACCTCTCACAAAAATCAACTCACGCTGGGTAACAGACTTAAACCTAAGGTATGAAACTATTAGAATTCTAGAGGAAAACGCTGGAAAGACTCTTCTAGACATTGGCCTAGGCAAAGAATTTATGAAGAAGACCCCAAAGGCAATCACAGCAACAACAAAAATAAATAAATGGGACCTGATCAAACTAAAAACCTTCTGCACAGCCAAAGAAACTGTCATGAGAGCAAACAGACAACCTACGGAATGGGAGAAAATTTTCGCATGCTACACATCTGATAACGGTCTGATAACTAGAATCTATTTAGAACTTAGGAAAATCATCAAGAAAAAATCAAACAACCCTATCAAAAAGTGGGCAAAGGACATGAACAGAAACTTTTCAAAAGAAGACAGAATAATGGCCAACAAACACATGAAAAATGCTCAACATCTCTAATCATCAGGGAAATGCAAATCAAAACTGCAATGAGACATCACTTATCTCCAGTGAGAATGGCCTTTATCAAAAAGTCACAAAACAATAAATGTTGGCGTGGATGCGGAGAGATAGGAACACTCCTACACTGCTGGTGGGACTGCAAACTAGTGCAACCCCTGTGGAAAGCAATATGGA
>CAUYRT010073117.1:0-58183 GCA_963574885.1 Lepilemur ruficaudatus
GAGAAAGGGAGAGAGAGAGAGAGAGAGAGAGAGAGAGAGAAAGGGAGAAAGAGAGAGAGAGAGAGAGAGAAAGGGAGAAAGAGAGAGAGAGAGAGAGAGAGAGAGAGAAAGAGAGAGAGAGAGAGAGAGAGAGAGAGAGATATGTTGAGAGTAAGCCAGGCACATTAAATCATTCCCCGAGTTGAAGTTCATGTGCCCAAAGGAACCCAAGGAGTAAGGAAACAAGAACTACAGCACTGAGTCAGGTCCACTGTCTTTCCATATTCTAATGTTTGGAGGCAAAGGAGCAGCTGCAGGAGAAATTATTTGCCTCCTTGGGTATCATTATCAAAGGCAGGGGGCCTCTTCCCAACATGCTTCCTGGAAAAGTGCACATATCCACACACACCGGAAATTTTGCATAAAATTTTAGAGGCTTTAAAACTCCCTGAAGCCCCTGGGACAGTCTCCTTAATGTTCATGGATCCCAGGATAAAACCCCTGAATGCCAGATCATTTAAAGAATTTATTTATATTTTCCATATGTATTACAAACTACTCGGTGGTATGGAACTTGCTAAACTTTCCTAACTTACGTCACATTTTCTCATTATCTTGAACTCTCATTGGTATTTTTAAATTTTGACCTGATCCACTTTAGCCTTCCTGTTTCCAGACTAGAGCAGGCAATTAAAAAGTGCAGTCACTGAGTCTCAACATCCTCTAGGGTGTCTCCAGTGCATCCCAAACCTGCTGCAGCCATCCCCTTTATAATTGCCCTCTAGGGCAGTCAGCCCCAGCACCCACGCCCTCTGGACTCCTCCAGACAGGTACAATTTATATAAAGTAAATGCCATGCTTTTTAGCGGTGGATTTTAGGATGCAGTTCTATAAGTTTTGACAAATGTATAGAGTTGTGTAACCGCCACTATAATCAAGATTAGAACACTCCTCCTGCCCCCCACAGTTCCTTTGTGTCCTTTTGTGCTTTCCCCCAGCCCCAGACCCTGGTAACCACTGTTCTCATTCTGGTCCCCATAGTTTTGTTCCCTGCTCCTCTGTGTCTTAGAAATGAAATCATGTAGAATACAAACTTTTAGAGCTGGAGTCTTTCTCTTTAGCATGCTTTTTATTTATTTTTTATATTTTTTATGGGTTGTCATAAGAGTTTATTTTTCTGAGTTAAAAAAAGATCCAAGATTTATATAATTTATTGGCTTTAAGGATAATAGACTTAATAAGAGCAAAGTTAAATGTTGAGCTGGTTTCATGTTTTGAAAGTAACACTAGATTCTGTGTTCATTTTAAAAGAACCATGACCCAGGAGAATTGACGGAACTGGTGGGTAGGTGGGAGTTTCTAGGCAGGGGAGAGGAGCCAGGGGCTTGTCCTGGGGTGCTGGGGAGCGGGGGAGCAGGCAGATGTGGGGGAAGCCAGTGAGTTCAGCATGGACAGCCTTCATCTAGCGTAGCGTGCGTTTTAGATTCTTCCATGTCGTTGCATTAAATGATGAACTACAACATGTTTATCCATTCACCAGTTGGTGGGCACTTGGGTTGTTTTCAGTTTTTAGAAATTCTTTGAGTTAGTCTTTTGCTTTATTTGGGGTGGGGGCGGGAGAGTTTGGAGCACAAAAGTGTCAATCCCATTTTTTTGACCTAAAATTCTTAATTTAAGAATTTTAGATTCTTAAGGATTCTAAATTCTTAAGGATTTTCATCAGTGCTCTCTGGAAGCCCCAGCTGCATTGGTGCAGCTGTTCTTTCTGCCTTTATATTTACCTTCCTTTGCTGCAAACTGGTCAAGGTGAACACGGTGCAGCCGAAACAACCCATGTGGCCAACGCTGTGTGCTCGGAAGGCTTTAGCCTCTCTGCTCCACCTGTGGCTCCGGGATCACCAGCCTTCCAATCGCCTGCGAGCTTGTTAGAAATGCAAAAGCTCACACCCCAGATCTACTGAATCAGTCAGAGGCTTGACACGATCGCCAGGTGTGTCCGATGCATATTAAAGTTTGAGAAGCGCTGGTTATATTCTGCACTCGCTACTAAAAGTAAACTCATATTTTTTTTTCCATACGATTTGGCCCTTTATTCTTTTTTCTTTCCTCCCTGGGGTAAACTCATTTTGTAGTTGAGTAAAGAACTTCAGTTTGGGGCTGGGGAGGTGGTGAGGCGCATCCTCGGAGGACGCAGAAGCAAGGGAGGAAGGAGAGGGGAGAAGGAGGAGGCGGAGAGCAGAGCCCGGGCAGCTGTGAGGTCCTCGCAGCCGGACCGAGCAGGCGACCAGACGCCGAGAGGCCGGACCCTCCGCGGCCCGCTCGGCGGCCGGCCCCCCGGAGCCGGGACCCGCGGGGCAGGACGCGGCGGCGACGCGCAGCCGGGGCGCTGGCAAAACTTGGCGGAGCGGGGCCGGGGCGGGCGGGCCGGCCGGCGGGAGGAGGGCCCGGCGGGAGGGCGGGGCGGCGCGGCGAGGGGCGGGGTCAGCGGCGAGGCCGCGGGGGCAGCGACGGCGCCTGGCAGCTGGAGCGGCGGCCGCGCCATGTGGCTGCTGGTGCCGCTGTGCCTGCTGCTGAGCCGCACCGCGGGTGAGTCGGGGGGCGCGCGGCGAACTTCCCGCGGGGCGCGGGGCGCGGCGGCCGGGCTGCGGTCGCGTCCCCTCCCGGCGCGCGGGCCGCGGCTCCAGGCGTGGGTGTGCACGGAGGGCGGACCCCGGCGCCGGGCTGGCCGGGACCCCGCCGAGGGGCCGCCGCGGGGTGCGCGCGGTCCTATTGTGTGGGCGTGCGCGCCCGGTTGTGCGGGGCTGTGCGCGCGGGCGGGGCTTTGTGTGCAGCCCGGCTCTGGGGAGCCCTGCAGCCGCCCGGATTGGGCGTAGCTCGAGTGTGTCTGTGTGTGTTGTGTGTGTTGGGGAACCGAGCAGCGGAGGAGGGAGGGGGGAACTCTTCCCTGATCTCGTCTTCCAAGACGCCCTTGCCCTCGGTGCTGCGTTAGTCTCCCCAGGGCCTCTTGCCGAGTCTCTAGCGTGTACCCTCGTGCCTCAGTTTCCCCACCTGCGCTGCGGGACGAGTAGCATCGCCGCTTCCTTCCATTCCTCTCTGGGATTGTGTTTGGTTTGGGCAAAGTGAGATGAAGCAGGGCTGGACCTGGGGATGTTTCTTTTTTTCCCACTGATCCTGGGAGCTGAAGCTTTATTTAAGTCGCCTGACCACCCCACGCGCCCGGCAGTGGGCACCTGACCGGCTAGGGGCTCTGGGAGAGAACCGGGGCTTCATCGGGAGGCCCTTTGAACCTGGCATCACCACAGCGCGTGCATCCTGGGCCCGGAGAGCCGCAAACCGCCTTCCCTCCCAGACAGCGTGCCGTTCCCAGGAACTTTTCTGCTGATGTGGGCACGTTCCGAATTCCAGCCTGGGAGCCCTTCCTCTCTGCCCCTGCCCTCCGGGCCACAGCTGTCGGCAGCCCCTGGCCGCCCCTCCTGGGCTGGGCCCGACCTTGGCCCCCTGATTTTTATTTCTGGGCCGCTGATGCCCAGAAAGTGGGTGACAGGGCCCAGTGAACTTTCTTCAGCAGAATCTTGCTTGCCTGGCGTTTGTGCCATCCGCCTTATTTATGCCGTGATTTTGCCAAACGCTTCTAGCAGCTTTCCCGTCGAGGTGTCTTCGGTCATGTGCGTTTTGGCTAAGTTGAGGCTCACTTTGTTCTGAGCTGTCCCTTGGAGATGGTGAGTGATTTAAGGGGAAGTATTTCCTCTCCCTTGAAATCCCTGGTCCTGGGCATCCTCAGAGTCCACTGGGCAGCCTTAACCCCCCTCAGACCTATGATATCATCCCACGGCTCTGAGACTCCATTTAGATGTCCATGGGTTTGCTTGGCTTCCATTGAGGGGCTAGGCCTCCTGGTAGCTGCCGTGGGCTTTTTAGCCTGGTCTGGGTGACAGCCCCCTGTTTCTCCTGAACTCCTGGACTACCCCTGGGAGAGGGTTCCAGACAGGGTATTATTGGGCAGCCGGGTGCAGGTGTGAATTATTTGGAGGCTATTGTAGCAGGCCATTTTCTAGGGTGTCTCAGATGTGAAGACCTGCCTGGATTCACACATTTAATTTGCATAGCCATGGTGTGTCCCCTGATAACCGAGGACAGTCTGGAGGCTGTGTGTATGTCCTCAGAGAGCTATTGTGGCCCACTGGACACTTATTTATTGCATCACGCAGTTGGTACTGGGTTGCTTCAGTTAAATCTCCATCTCTGTAAAAATAGTTGCAAAGTTAATTTTGTCCCTCTCTGGTCAGCACTGGTTATTTATGTGTGTGTACGTATAAAATAGGACTAAAATAAATAAAATAGTGTGTATGGACTTGGGTGGGGGGCAAGGACAGCCCAGCTGTCCCTTGTGGTGGAGGTTTCCCACTATCTGTGGGCTTTGAATTACCTTTATAGTTCCTGCCTTAGAAACCTCTAGGCAGGTTGGAGGGTGTGCATTTTTCATGTTGCATTAAGCATTATCTTTTTATCATAGATTCCACTTTGACCCGAGTGTCGCCAGAAACAGGGCTCATTGTTTTTTCCTAATGCGGACCAGGTGCCCCTGGGCTTCCAGCCCATAGAGAAGCCTGCGTTGTTCAGTTTGGGGTTCACAGCCAGACCAGAGACCGCACCCTTCCTTCCCATATCCTACACCTTTATCTTCTTTTGGGAAGTTGATAAAACAAGAGAGATTATAAGAGCAGTACTCTGGATTTTTACCTCTGTCTGATAGTCTGTGAAAGAAACCTGGGTCAAAGACAAGCCCTTTTCTGAGTCCTGGGTCTCTGTAGGGCTGTGAGGCCACTGACATTCCAAGAGCAATTTGAACGACTTTGTTATTCAGGAAACTTCTCAGACACCTTCGTGTGTATTTTTTTTTCTTCCTCTGTTTTTATTGTTGGTGTTAGGGAAGTGAAGCATTGATTCTGGCTGTTATTATTTTTTAATGTATCCTGCGAGAGAGCCTCAGCCCAAGTCACATTGTCTGATGTCCAGTTTTCCTGCATTTGGGTGAACTTGGTGGGTTTATGTTAGTGGGTCTTGAGACATTTCTAATGGTGGCCATGCTGGATGGGTAGTCAGTCTTCTTACCTCCTCCAGGGCTGTCCTGTGCTTAGATGCCCTGACATTCTCTTCCTATCGCTGAAAAGGCTTGATTTTCCTGTGTGTACTCCCAGGAGTTGAGTATTGACCTTCTTTCCTGGAAAGATCTGTTTGATGGTGTGAGGGGTGGGTTTTATTTTTTTTAACTAGCTGAGTATCTGTGCACAGCCCAGCATGGCTCAACTCGGGAAGATGAGGCCACTGCCTACACCAAGTACAAATAAACATACCTTGTTGCTTTTCATCTTCAAAGAGATGTGACTGAGGCTCCCTACTGGGGTGTGAGGTGTTTTTTCCTTACAGCCCACTTAGGCCTGGAATAAGGGGGGAGGAACACAGATGTGAGGAGCAGAAGGTTGGGAGGGTAAATTCTGGGCCTTGTAGACTGATTTAGACACCTTTTGGCCAAAGTCTCCAGGGTAAGTTGAAAGCGGGCTTGTACTGTCAACCCTTTAAAACAGTTTCGAGAATGTGGAGTTTAGAAATGCTTGTCATCAAATAATCTTATATTAAAGACTTGGCCTTAACAACCTTGCCTGTTTGCATGGGCAGGGGAGGAAAAGGAACCCAATATTTGTGGAGCATCTCCTATGTGTGAGATGCTTTGCTCACCACTTTAAACACATGATCTCATGGAAATTTTGCAACAGTATCATGTGGCAGGAAATTGTTTTATGGTCCAGGAGAGATCAATAATACCCCAGGTATCACAGCCAGGGCTGAAGCCTAGATTCTAGCTTAAGTTTCTCCTCGCCCCCAACCTGGGCTTTTCCCGCTGTTGCCAGGCTTCCTGTGTAGTAACTCTGTGCCTTTCCTGCAAGAGCTTTTGTGAATTAACCCGGTCGGTGAGATTGTTTACACGAACGCTCCGCCTCCCCAATCTGTTCACCGCGTGGTCACTGCTCTGAATCGATTCGGCAGACGTTCTCTGGAGGACACGTTGGTGTTCATGGTAAATGTATAAAATAAATCTCAATCCTTGAGTAAAGATGGAACTTTTTCAAAATAACTCTGGTCCTTTCTCTGTGCGCACCGGTGAATGGGAGGCCCAGCAGGTGGGAAGATGCTACCGGCCAAGGTTCGATTTCTTGATCTGAATTGTAGTCACAGGGCCATTCGATTTCATTCTTTGAGTTCTAAATTTATATTTTCCCCTTTTAAAAAGGTTTATTGTGTTTTGTAATTAAAAAATAAAAGATACTATATACCATGGATGTACCTTGGAGTGATAGAACTGTTTTTAGCTATGGGATTGCCCCAGGGACAGATCTGTTTTCAGTTGCTGAGGTTTTTTTGTTTGTTTGTTTTCTTTCTTTCTTTTTTACTCTCTCTCTGGAATATTTTGGAAATGCTTGGGCCTCTCTATGCAGTTGTTTCAGGAAGACTTTTAAGACGGCCCCCTCCTGTGTGTGCTTGTGCGCATGTGTGCATAACTACCTTTTTTCTATTGTCATTGTTGTAAAACAGTTTACTCACTTGGATGCTGAGGAGTATCCTTAAAAACGTTTGCTGGGAGAGCAGCCAGATACTCGGAAGATGCAACATTTGCTTGTCACGTCACTTGCTCGCTGTTTAATATTGCTTACCGTAATAAGTGGACTTTTGCAACAGGATCAGAGGGATAGCAAATGTTTATTTGAGGTTGGATTGTTAGGGCTTCTGGAGATGGTTGCAAGGATGGGGTTAGTCTAGCGCAGGGTTTCTCAGCCTTGGTACTGTGGACATTTTCGACTGGATAGGTCTTTGTTGGGGGTGCTGTCCTGTGCCTTGTAGGCTATTCGGCAACATGACTGGGTCTAGATGCCAGTACCATCCTCCTCCCCACCCCCTGCAGTTGTGACAACCAAAAATGTCTCCAGCTATTGCCACAGCACCCCTGATTGAGAACACCTGGTCTAGTGTGAGCACGCATCCTTGCCATTCATCTTGAGCATCGCCACTGCCCATCCTAAAAATGTCTTCTGGATGCAGGGGGTTGAGATGGCTTCCTATTCCCCAGAGGCCATCGGGCTCCTGCTTATGTTTCCGCAGCCGAGAAAGTTCTATGTGAAAACACATTCTTACCTAGAAATGCCCTCAGCACTGACCTTTTCCCTCACGCTTCTCCTTTGTGCCATAGTGAAAACTTCTGGAATTTTCGATCGTAGATTTGGTCCCCTTGGGAGAAACATCTGCTGAGAAAGCAGGTCACAAAGCTGACCCCAAAAGCCACCTGGTTCCCTGAATGTTAAACTTGAGAGGCTTACCAGCCCAGAGGGCTAAAGGAGAACAAGTTTGCCTGAAAGTTTGCCCTGGAAGTCTTGTGTTGAAATCCTAACCTTGGAAGTTCCCCTTTCTCCACTGTACAGAGTAGTTATTGTTCTTTGTGTCTCTCCTTTCCCTCCCCATAATTCCTTCTCCCTTGCCATCAAAAGGCTTTACAGCTTGAGTCGGTTCTGCAGGTGGTGGGGAAGATCATCTCGGCTAGCGGCAAGCTGCTTTTTATAAGTTTTCATCTTATACTTTCTTCTCTGAAGTCTCTTTAAAGTTATGCTCTATGTTGCTTTATAACACTTCAGTTCCTTTAAGACATTTTCCCTTCTAGCTGTCATTTTTCTTTGTTCCTTTCCTGGCCTTCCTTGAGATTTTTATTTCTTCCTCTCTTCAGACTAGCCACGTAAGTTGTCCGCTTGATGTTTTCTTTTGGGCATGAATTTGCAGGAGGAAAGATGGTACCCAGAGGGAGAGGATGGGCTTCCTGGGAAGAAGTGCACGTTGTCTCAGTTTAGACACGTTTGTCTCCCTCCGATCATGGCCTCTTGGAAACTTCTTCTCCAGTGAGGAGCTCTGGCTTCCCAAATATGTGGATATCATTTTCCTTTTTGTCTTTGGGTAACTAGAAAGTTCTTCTTAACATTTTATTTGGGCCATTCATTAGCGTGGTATCAGCTCTGCCACCACGCCCGGGCACTGTGTGTGTTGCAGGGGTGCAAAACTGCGTAAAACTTGATTTTTGCCCTTGAAAGACTGAATGATCCACTTATGGAAATGAATTGTTTACCTTCTTTAATTATCTGGGAAGGGTAGAAGCTCTTTCCCGCCAGTGGCATCTCAGGGGGCATTTTCTAAATGTGAGCTGTACTGATGGATCTTGGACCTTGATGGGAACAGACCAGTGTAAATGTCACAATGCCCTGGCAACTGTGGCTATCCCGTCTTTGGTGATATTTAATCAATGTGTCATTCTTGAACGTGTTTCAGAGGTGGTGACACATGTCCTAGCTTGCTTCTTTCGCTTTCCACATAAAATGTTGGCATATGTATGTTGGCACTCTAAGACCTAGCTCTATGCTTCTGAGATTTGAGCAAGAAATTCCTTCTGTGGCTTTTGGACAACAGCTTTCTTTATGTTATGGTCATATACAGTGTGTGTATATGTGTGTGTGTAATGTGTATATGTATATACACCCTAGTGGTATATGTATGCTGTATATAGAAAATCTCTCTTTAACCCTTAATCCTACCAGATTGAAAACTCCTTGAGGGCTGGGATCATATGTTAAATGTATATGTCGTATTTTTTATTTCTTTTACGGTTTCTAGGAGGGTCATGGAAGGTTTACGCTGTCTGGCAGGGTGTCGAGCACCGCACATGTGTTATTTTGTTGTAATCTTCTTGAATTAAAAACACTACAAAAATAATACACCAAGTACGTGCTCATGATACAAAATCCAAACAAAATAGAAGTAATGGCCATTAAACATTAATATCTTCCTTCATCTTCCTTTCGCATTTGTCTCCCCTCTCCTGAGTAACTACTAACTATCTGGCATTTATCAATTTAACGTTAACATGGATTTATGTGTATATACACATACACACACACATAGTGTAATGAACTCATACTCGTCTCTGTAATTTTTTGACTTGATTTTTTTGCTTAACTACATCTCATCAATTCTGCTTTGAGCCCCATGAATAGGTCACACCTGTCTCCTGTTGTTTAGACATGTTGGTCATTCCAAAGCATGTGGCCATTTCTCTTGCCTCCACTTGCATTGCTCAGCTCGTGAATGGGAACTCCTTTTGCCTCTCTCAGAAGCCCAGTGTGCAACTTCAGCTATCTGTGAATACCTTCCTCGTTTAAGTCTCTTGAAGTGCTTGGCTCTTGCTTTGCAAGCAAATGTGGAATTGCAGTCATTTCCTCCAGTGATAGATATTTACTTCATTGTTATCAAATTTATCCTGTTTCCCTGCCTTTCTTGTGCACACACTAATTTTCCATTTCTGAACTTTGGCATCATTCTTTAAAAGACAGCCTAAACAGCAGGTCACTTCAACCTGTGTGGTACCAACAATGCACAGAACTCGACGGAAGGGATGACACATGAAGAGCTGTGACTAGGTTTACCCAGGCACTGCCGGTGGTGACAAATAAATCACAGCTGCCGCCTGCCCTGTGCTGCCAGAAGATGCGGCTGGCCATCAGGACATCCTGATGTTGGAGATGTTACAGTGTCAAAGATACGTGTCTTCTTGGCCATCTTTCTTTCCGCTCTTACGTTAATATACCTGTCCATGCTTGTAAAAACAGCTTTCCGGTGTACGCATATACTATAATTTATTTAATGCTTCCTCTGCTGCTGCGTCTTACTTCATTTTCACAGCAGTTTATTCAGGGAGATAGTATGTTCTGCCACTTTATAAGATGAGGAAACGAACAGGTTAAGTCATTTTCCCAAGCCTTCATCCAGTAAGAGTTTGCACGTTGGTCTGGGCAGCTTAAACCTGTGCTCTTAACCGCTGGCTCCACTGCTTTGGCCTGAAGTAGATATCCAAGTCTGTATTGCTGGAAGAAGGAAGAGCACCATTTAGCTTGTGCTAGAGCATTCTGTCACACACAGTGATGTCAGTATTGACTCTGTGTTACTGTGTTGGTTGGTAAGACCTGTTAGAGAGCCATTGGAGTGGGTTGCTTCTCAAGTTGATTTTATTTAAATGGCCTATCTTTGGCAAATTGAAACTGATATTCTACCATTCCCCTGTGTGGAGAATTTACCATTATAGGTGTTTCAGTTGGCTTTCGCAGAGGCTTGATTTATTAAAAGAAACAAAAACAGCAATAAACACATTATTTCTGCATCAGGAGGCTTGCCTTTGAATATGTTAATAATGGAGAAAATTTTTCCCCCTTTGATGGGAATATTTTGTTGAGATACCAACTGAAAGCAATTTCTTTTCACTCAGTGCTTTCCTTAAATAGTGCAGGGTGCCACATAGAAGGCCCCACTGTTTAAAAAGTCTAGAAATAGATTTTCTAGACAAAAGTACAGTGCTGATGATAATCCTTCATCTAAAAAGAGAAATTCAAGTTTTTTTTTTTTTTTTAAATTACTTTCTGACCCTGAGCTTAAGCTGGGATGGTTCATGGACAATGAGTGATTGATGTTATTTATTGGGGAAGGTGAAATTTTAATGTGTTGTCCCAGAAAGAAGCTAGACGTAATTGGCCCCATCTTGTTACCTCCAGCCAAGGAGCTTTTGTGGGCAGGGGTAGCTTGTGAGAAAGAAAGCTACAGGTCTGTGAAGTGTTAATAACTGCAGGCAGACCAGAATGAACCTCGGGATTTTAAACTCACTCCCAAGTTCTCTCCAGAGAAATGGACTCTCCTTTTCATGAGTCATTGTGGTATCAAGAGACCGGTGATAAATTGGATGAATTCGCTGGTGCCCAAGTTCAACTGCGATTTTTGACAAATGGCGCAGTGTGCAGTGAGGCTGTCTCTGTCTTGGAGAGCGGCCACAAAGAGGGAGGGCAGCCCTTGAGCTTACCCTGGGACAGGCCTTCGGCATCCGGGTGCTGGAGCGATGTGGAATCTATGAATAGCTTGATTTAGAAGACTTGCAAACTCAAGGTGCCAGTGTTCCAGGTGGCAGTGGACACTTGTGTGTTTCTTGGCATTAGAGAAATGCAAGCATAAAGGGTGTTTAATTTTATTGCATTAAAAATCCCTTCTCATTATTATAAGGCCCCGTGAGTTTAGCTTTGGGAATGTCAGAAGTGTGTTGACTTTGATGGCATTACTGGAACATTTTCCTTCAGCTTTAGCCTTGAATCAGAGCAGTGTTCTCCAGGCGTCGTTAAACTAATTGGACATGGCTGAAAACTGAGCCCTAGTCACACTTGTAGTTCCACACTCAGTTGAAAAAAGCCTCTTCATTGATTTGGAAAGTTCTAAATTTAACTTGTTGTTTTTTATTATGAAAATAAAATGGGGGAGTTTGGGGAAGGGAAGAGTGATTAACAACATAGGGTATTTCATCAGAGCTAAAGCCGTAAAAAAGGGTGGATGCTAAGAGAAACCAGAACGGAACTGAATAAGGTGTTTCAAAAACAGGTTTATAAAAACATTGGCATAAGTTTGATTAGAAGGAATGATACTAGCAAGTGAGCCCAGATGTCAGGGAGTGAGGGAAGCAGGGCAGTAAAGAGTCAATGCTGTGATTACTACCATAAAAGAGATAAAGTTTGAAATTGGTATTCATGAAAGATGGAACTAATCTTGTAAATGTTATAGAAAACTGCTAACATTGAAGGGTAGTGGTGATATAGTAGGTTAAAGCTTTAGCATTCTCAAAGTTCATTTATGCTACCCCAGTAAATGATAATGACAACACAAGAAAAGCTAACAATGTTGAAAATATAAGGTTGTCCAGCTTTTGAATAATAAACATACCAGAATAATCAGAGATGACCAAAAATTGGAATATATAAAAAATTTAAAAAACAATAAAATAAAAAATTAGAATATATAGTTAGAGAGAAAGGAACACTGTCCAGAATTGAGGGGGCAATATGGCTTGAAAGTAGCCATAAAATGTGACTTGGCAACAATCCTGTACAAAAAGAAGAACTCTTCACCTTTCTTGTGTGACGAGGTGGATCCGTCATGTTCTTTGATGTCTGCCGTATTTGCTGTTATATTCCAGCACCTGAATCAGTGTCTGGCAGATAGGGTTTCCTGTAAGTTACCTACAAGAAGGAATGGAGGGATCATTAAAGATAGGTGACTATGACTTGAAGGAATGAAGGAATTGGGGGAGTCAGATGGGCCATGGTGAATGAAATTTACCTGGCCGCGCTAACTTTGCCTTTTGGTGAAGAATTGTTTTTCCCCCTCTAGATTTTGGAACAGTCTTGTTGATCTTCAAAGACCTGCAAAGATTTTCTTTACCAGAGACACCCTTGGTTTAAAAAGACAAAGAGAAAGGGGCCTTTGAGAGGGAAAATGGATTCGAGCAATTTTAAATCAGGTGATTACGAGACTAGCATGTGGCATGTATGATGGGTTTCTGACAGATTAAGGAAAACTGATGTGTCTTAATTCCATTTGAAGGGAATTTACATAGTTTACCTAATGAATGGAAGTCACCAGGAGGAAAAATTGAAAACAGCTCTGTTTTATAAAATATCAGTGTTGAAAACGTTAAATAGTGAGAAACTGATGGGATGGATATCTTCTGGTCTGGTTTACAAGGAAATAAACATTTGCTGGTAGAAACCACACAAATGATTCCAGGAAGGAAGTGCATCAGTAAATATAATCTTAGAGGTAAATGGAGGGTGATATAAATGCATCAGTTATAAGACTAAATGCAAAACAAAATGTTACTAATTCCGATTTTTTGAAAAATCACCCATCCACTCGTTATAGGAGACACAGTAAAACTCAAGCGATATAAATAGAATGAAAAAATAAAATAAAATCCATTTTGTAAGGGCTACTTTTATGGTATCAGATAAGTAATTTTGTAGTAGTAAGCATGAAAATAGATAAACAGATTACTGCAAATGGCCAAAGGGTTCATTAAACAACAAATATCTGATCATCCCCCACAAAAAGACATGAAGAATGAGGAGCATAATGAGAGGATATTGAAGCTTCTTCAAGTATAAAATTAGCTAGTTCTTGCCAAATTTTGGAAGGTTAAAATATTTAGAGAATACATCGTTTTGATGTTTTAAATGAAAAGTCCATGAGAATCGGGAAGGGGTGCTGAGGACTGGGTGGTTGAGAGTGGTGGCTGGAACTGACCCGTTCCTCCGCACACCTGCTCCCTGGATCTGCGGAAGTGCTTACTCACAGAAGCTGTGCGGATAAAATCCTTCCTGCTAATGAGATGAGAAGGTTGATTAACTTCATGGGGCTTAGTGAGCCTGACACCAGTGGCTGCCCAAGGGGTGTCTGTTGGTGGGAATTTGCAAGAGCAGCTTAGGGCCTGTCATGTGGATAGGAGAGAAGGGCTTGAAGGCTACAGAGAAGAAAAGTGTATTTTTGCTGTTATATACAATTAAGCATCCACATTATTTAAGTTATTAGAAAACATTTTCCTGGCGGAGCATAGATAACGTATTTTCTCTTTAAGATTAGAGCACACGGATTATTGAGTAGAGCTTTGCCATTCTAAGTGTAGTCCAGCAACATTAGCATCACCTGAGTCAGAATCTGCATTTTTTTTTTTTTTTTTAACAAGATTCCCAGGTGATAAGTGTGCACGTTAAAGTTTGAGAGGCAGTGATATGGTGGCTAAGAAGACAGGCTTTTGCCTCGACCTGGGCTGAGTTTCTTAAACTTTTTCGATCTGTCTTCGTCTGTAAATAGGGAGAGTAATGGTCCTGACCATGAGGAAATATTTTGAATGAGATAATGCATGTACAGCACTGAGCCTTTATAATTGCCCATTAAGTTTTGTTTATTAGTGATAATCAGATTTACTGTAAAAATTTGGAGCAAAGGTAGAAAGACATAACTTAGAGTTTTATAACCTAAAGGTTTTTAACACATTTATTTATTTATTTTTGATTTTACATAGTTTTAATCATACATGGAATGTGATTTCATGTCCTGCTTTTTTCACTTATGAATGTCACATAAGCATTTTTCTGCATTGAACCAATCTGTGAGAACAAGTAGTCCAACGTCACGGAACGGCTGGGTGTATTCTTTGATGTTGGCTATAAAAAATCTACTCACCTGAGCCAGTGACAGACTGTCTCACAGCTTGCGTCATGTCCTCCTCTATATGTGGGAGTTGATATCACCTGGCCTGTCTCATTTTATCTACTAGTCATGCGGATCCGATGAGAAGCCTGTAGTATGTGAAACCAGCTAATAAAAAGTAAAATGCTGTACACATCTATGTTATTGTAAGTGGGTGTAGGAAGAGCCTAAAAACGTAACTACCCATTGACTCCATAATTCCATATCTGGGACTTTATCCTAATTAAATAGTTGTTGATGTGTACGAAGATTCAGCTATGAGGATACCTGTATTTGTGGCAGTTTTGTTTATAGTAGTGAAATGCTGGAAGCTAACAAAATACTCAACTGGTTGGGCTGAGTTATCATACCAGTATACTAAAATACTATGCAGACAGTGAGAAGGATGCTGTATGCCTGTGATCCCCAATAAACTAGCCACTAGCCACATGTGGCTACTTAAATTCAAGTTCAGTAAGATTAAATAAAATCACAAATTCACATTAGGCCTATTTCAAGTGCCCAGTAGCCTCGTGTGGCTAGTGGCTACTCTACTGGGTGACACAGGTGGAGAACACTGTCGTCATGGTACAGCGTTCTAGTGGACAGCACTGCTCTAGAAGAATAATTCATACCCGGGAAGAGAATTTGTATGAAACAGGATTCCAGTCTGCACTGTGTGTGTGTGTGTGGTGTAAATTGCCCCATGTTGCTTAGGGCGGAGGCACAGCGTATTCATTTCTTTATTTTTCTAAACTCAGTCTGATCTGACCCTCGTTGACCCCACACACCAAGAGCTAGAGATTCCATGGAAGTCAGTCAGGTGTTCAGGGCCCTCCTCCTCCCGTAGGTTCTGTCAGGACTTCTGGGTGCCTGGTCATTGGTGTTACTGGTGCTTTTTGTTCCGAAGCCTGTGGCCCCGTGTTGGGCGTTCTTGTCTTCTAGACTCCTCGATCCACCTCTTCCCATCAGTTAACTGTTTCCCGACCCCACATTTTTTTTTTTAAAAACAACTTTATTGAAGTATAATTTACATACCATGCAATTAATTCATTTTAAGTGTACAATTAAATGAATGTTTGTAAATTTACCAAGTTGTACAGCTATTCACACAAATCAGTTTTAGAACATTTCCTTCCCCCTATTGAGACCCCTCATTCCCATCCCCAACTACATTTCAAGCATGCCCCTCCCCTTCACAGTGCCCACCACATCCCTCAGATGTGGGTCTACCCTCCACCCCTGAATCCCTAGTAAACACCACCACCATTTGAGCACTGTAGTATTAATCAGTCAGTACCAATTTGATGGCGAGTCCATGTGGGGCCCATTCTTCCGGTCTTGTGTCACCTCACTTCGAATAATGGGCTGGAGCTGAATCCAGGATAATATAAGCGGTGCTAGCTCACTGTTATTTCTTAAAATTGAGTAATATTCCGTTGTGAACATATACCAAATTTTAACAGTCCACTCATGAATTGACGGGCACTTGGGTTGTTTCCACGACCTATCAATAGTGAATTGTGCTGCCATAAACATTCCGGTGCAGATGTCTTTGTTATAGAATGGTTTATGCTCTTTTGGGTAGATGCCTAAGCAGTGATTTCCAAGCACTGGGGGAGAGGAAGCCACTCTGCCCCCTCCCTCGTTCAGATTGGTGGGAAAGTATTACCTGTGGGGTGAGAAAAAGACAGAAAACCCACCTGAGTGAACAGTCACAACGATTCGTCCTCCTCGGTTCATTTTGACACGTGTGTGCTGCTTTTGTCTAGTTTGCAAACCCTCGTGGATGCTTCCTTGGGAGGGCTCTGCATTCACTGGCCCCTCTGTCCCTGCCCCTCCCAGCAACATCGGGCCTCTTTGCCAGTGGGGTGAGCTGACACAAATAAAGACAGTGTCGGTGCCCTAGGGATGCCTTGTTTCTTGTTGGCTTTTTAGCAAACGATTCTGGACAGGTTGACTGGGAAGGAATGCTGTCTCCCAGCTAGTTCGCTTCCCCACAGCTAAATGCAGCCGTCTGTAGCGTGTGCCCATGTTTGCCGTCTGGGCTTACTATTAATTTAGTCTGCGACTGTGTTTGTAGACAGTTTCGCAGAGAAAGCTTCCCATTCACCCATTTGAAACCTGGCTAGTGAATCTCCCTTTCTGGAAAACTGCTCTCTCATTTCAATCACAGAATTAATCTCTGGCTTCTTAACGGCTGCCTCAACCTGTGTTTTGTTCTTGTTGAACTTAACATGGAGTTTGTTCCCTATACTTGAATGGTTATTAAACCTAGATGATTCTATAATAAGAGTAACCTGGGTGCTTTAAACTGTGTACTTTTTAGTTGCTTTAAAGTCTGGAATCTGTTCAAATATCGTAAAGGAACTGAGAATAATATACCAACATAAGTGTGCCTATCAAACAGATTTATCAGATTTTGACATGTCATTTTAATTTATGTTTTCTCTTTAAAAGAAAAATGTACTATATTACAGATACCGTCAAAGACCTTCCTTTATTTCATTATTTTCTTTCCTACCCCAGAGATCACCACTGTCCTCAAGTTGGCATATATCCTTTCTGTCTGTGTTTTTAACCTTTTACCATCAAAGTGTGCATCTATGCTCAAGGCATAGGATTTTTTTTTTTTTTTTTGAGACAAAGTCTCACACTCTGTTGCCCGGGCTAGACTGCCGTGGCATCAGCCTAGCTCACAGCAACCTCAAACTGCTGGGCTCAAGTGATCCTTCTGCCTCAGCCTCCCGAGCAGCTGGAACTACAAGCATGTGCAACCATGCCTGGCTAATTTTTTAATATATATATATATTTTTTAGTTGTCTAGCTAATTTCTATTTTTTTTTTTTTAGTAGATACGGGGTTTCGCTCTTGCTCAGGCAGGTCTCAAATTCCTGACCTCGAGCAATCCTCCTGCCTCGGCCTCGCAGAGTGCTAGGATTATAGGTGTCAGCCACCACGCCCAGCCTCAATGCATAGGATTTTAAAGGATACATAGATGCTATCGTATTGCCTTTACTTTTGCAAAGGGGTTTTTAAATGTACTCCTATAATTTTGAGGTCCATCTATGTTGCCACACATAGATGTATTAATAATTTATTTTAACTTCTATAGAGTATTCCATTGTATGAATATACTACTGTTTGCTCATTCATCTATTAACAAGACATTAGGTTATTACTGGGACTGGCAGTGAAAAATTTTGTGCCTAAGAGCAGGACTTTCTCTATAATGTTATTCTGGAAGTAGAATTGCTGATCAAAGGGTTTGCACATTTTCAACTTCTCTGTGAAATAGTCCTACCCATTTATGCCCTCATTAGTAGTTTATGAAATGGTCTGTTTCCCTACCTTTCTTCCAACATTTGGAATTTAGAGTTTTTAATTAGTTTCCCCAGTGTGCAAAGTGGAAACTTGCTGTGTTTCTTGTTTTTTTTTTTTTTTTTTTTTTGAGACAGAGTCTTGCTCTGTTAGCTGGGCTAGAGTGCGGTGGCATCATCACAGCTCACGGCAACCTCAGACTCCTGGGCTCAAGTAATCCTCCTGTCTCAGCCTCCAGAGGAGCTGGGACTCTAAGTGCACTCCATTATGTCTGGCTAATTTTTAAACTTTTTGTAATGATGGCGTCTCACCATGTTGACCAGGCTGTTGCTGTGGTTTTAATTTGCCTTCCCCTGATTGCTAGTGAGGGGAGTGGTTTGCTGTGGCCAGGGCTGCCGAGAAGCGAATATCGATGGAGGACTTCAGAGGCCATTGGGCACAGGCGGGTAAAAGGTGGTTGTTCCTCATTGGCGTGGTAAGAATGTCAGGCCAAACTCTGGACCTGAGGGCTGGGTGCTAAGGTCTGATTCTTCCGAAGAGCAGAATGTTTGCCATTTGCATGGACTCTGGGTGCCCCCAGGGCTCGGAATATAGAAGGCGGTGAGTCACAGTTCTGTGCTCTTCTGTCCCTGTGGCTGTTTTGCTCTCTGAGGCTGCAGCGGTCACTGAACCAAGGGTGCTCCACCGTGAGAAAATCAGCAAAACAATGGGAGCCACTTTCTAGGTTGCATTTCCTGTGAGATATGAGGGATTAGCAGTTCAGAGGGCAGGCTCAGGCTCATGAACCAAATGCTCTGGGTCCAGAGCCTGGCTGTGTGACCTCGGGCCAGTTACAGAGCTGCTTTGCCTCAGTGGGCACTTTGCCTATAAAAGGGGTATACGGTTGATACCAGCCTCAGAGCATTCTTGGGGAGAGTAGATGAGATCATGCGTGTGGGGTGCTTAGCCCAGGGCTGGCACTGAACGAGAACTCAGTGAGTGTTTGTCGAATGACTGTATGAGTTGTGCTTCAGTTTGTACAGCAGCCTATGCTAAGGTTTTTGAATTTTATTCTAAGAGCAATGAGAGTATTTTAAAGCAGGGACTACTATGATTCCATTTGTGGTTTTAAAACAGAGATGGGCCAGGTGTAGTGGCTCACATTTGTAATCCTAGCACTTTGGGAGGCTGAAGCGGGGGTTACTGCTTGAGGCCAGGAGTTTGAGACCAGCTTGAACAACATGGTGAGACCCTGTCTCTATAAAAAGTAGAAAAATTAGCCGGGTGTGGTGGTGCGAGGTAAGTCCCAGCTAGCTACTTAGGAGGCTGAGGCTGGAGGATCGCTTGAGCTCACGAGTTGGAAGTTACAGTGAGCTATGATGATGCCACTGCACTCCAGCCTGGGCAGCAGAGTGAGACCCTGTCTCAAAAAAAAAAAAAAAAAGAAAAGAAAAAGAGATGAAATCCTGAAATTTTTGGTCAGCAGTCATTAACTTGAAATCAGGTTTTTATAACTTGTCATTTTCACATTCTCTTTTAAAAATTTATTCTTCCTGTTTTTCCTCCTCCCTGAAATGTTTTCGCCTCTGCCTTCGTGGTCTTTTTGAAATACATTCCAATAGCTTTTGCTCCCCATTTGGTAACTCTAAAATTCTCTAGCTTTTGGAGTTTGATTGAACTTGAGCTTCTCTAGTTCTAGAGGGTATTCTCTTTCATGACCTAGGACATATTGCAGGGTCAGTAAGTAAGATTCTAGAAGCAGAGTCTGAAGGATTCTGGATATATCTTAGTTTTGCTGCTATTTCAAATGACTCGTCTCCATCTCTTTTTAGTCTCTGTAGAAAGTACCTTTTTTCATCCTAAATTTTGGGTTGAAGAGGTAAAACCCACCCCGTGGGTCCATCATCAGGACTAAGCCACTGATGATAATTTTCCATATGTTCGTTCTGCACTGACTTCAAGGGGCTGAACAGCTTGCTTCTGGGAGGCTCATTAAGTTTCCTGGGCTCTCCAGAGCACCTCCATTTTAATGAGTTCCTACGTGGACTAAAAGAGCCTCAAAGATTTTGAAATAGAAATGCCCTTCCTCTAAGTGCATTTAGGGGAGGACACACTGCCTGTTCCTTTTCCTGTTTAAATAATTTTTATTTATTTGCAAGATGGAGGATGAAAGCGGAATGGAAAGAAATTAAAATCTCTGTAGATTTTAGTTATTTACGAACACAGGATAGCATAAAAAGGACATTTAGTGGATTAAGAACCTAACATGGGTGGGTGTTTTCAACGGAGGGATAAAGGCTGCCTTTGTAAAATAAATTGTGATGCCACTGGGAAATGGTGATCTGAGTGAAGATATGGAAATAATGTGGTAAAGACTAAACCAAAAGAGGACATAATCAAAACAACAAAGAGATCAGCAGTACAAAGACGTGCATGTTAATGAGAGAACAAAGTAGAGTCACATACTGACAGTCAGAAGCATGGGAGGGCGAAGGGCAGGCCCTAAGGACCATGGTTTTAAGTCTCATTGGATTAAATTTTTCATTACTGTCCAGTTGTATTGCCTAAGATTTTGGGATGAACGTGTTTGTGTGCTTGTGTGTGTTTGTGCCCACATACAAACATTGCTAGCCTCAGTCGTCGGAAGAAATTCGACATTGGACACAAGAGGTCTTTATTCTGTATCTGCTTACCATCTATTTTACAATGACCTATTTGGGATTATGTCACTGGCTTTTTAGAACAATTACTTATATTGTTCACTTACTTGTAAAGCAAAGTAGTAGGTACGGTTGGAGTTCCAGAGTTTTCCCTTGACCTTAAGTAATTAAGAGTTGATGAAGAGAGGGAAAATGTGCCCATAGACCTCAGAGGATGTGTGTGGGTAGCACTGTGCATGTATAGTAATGTGGCGAGTGACGCAGGAGTGCCACAGGCCCAGGGCTGCGGGACTCAGAGAAGGACCACGTTTCTTCTGGCTGTGATGGGTAAACAGGGACCGTGAAGGTGGTCCCTGACATGATGGAATTCCAGGATGGCAGGGGCCGAGTTGCAGAGATGGGAAGGTAGGTAGTGTATTTGAGGAGCTGCAAATAGAGTTTTGCCGGAGTCATAAGGAGTGGTGGGAGATAGAGCCAGAAAGAGCGCATGCTCTGCTACGACCATGCCTCTTACTAACTGTGTCTTTAATTATTGGGCACTTACTGTGTCCCCGGCACTGAGCAAAGTGCTTTTACACACTTGATTTTGTTGAATCCCCTCAAGACCCCTGTGGGGTGGAGATGACTGTGATCATGACTCGGCCAAGTAGGAGGCTGAGGCTCCTACTGAGAGAAACTGAGCAACTTGCTGGGACTTGGGCAAGAGCGAGGCTGGGAGCCCTTAGCTCTTCCAGCTCCACAGCCTGTGCTTTGGTGGGTGGGGTGGTGATGAGGACCACAGAGGCCGGGCTTTGTGTCATGGGCATTGCGACACCTTTGCCTTGATCAAAGCTCTACTTGGAAAGACTGGGGGTGGCCTCCCCTTTGGGGGCTCTGGTCTGAGTGTAACGAGGGCCTGGCTGCGGCTGTCACATGCTGGCTGCAGGGAAGAGGGCCTGGATCTGGAGACCACTGAGGCTACAGTGTCACTTGAATAGTGAGAGCAGAAGCTAAGTTTGTAAATTAGGGCTGAGAAGTTGAGCTGCGGCGGAAGTGGAGGCAGTTGAGCGAAACTGATTAGCATAGTCCAGCAATTCCCAGACTTGGATATTATGGACCAGTAAAACAATGAAAAAAGAAAAACCCAAAACACCAAACAAGTTGGGCTCCTGACACGGGGTCACCTACTTTCATTTGATCAGATGAGAACACTGAAAAAAAGTCACCCTCTATTATATCATCACCATTTTATAAATGGAATCACGTTTTAATACAGAAATGTAGCAGTGGTTCAACCTCAGAATAGGGATAGTCCTTTAAGTGGGATAAGGAAAGTTTAGTTCTAAGAAGAGCTTGCTGCAGTTGCGCCTTTATTTCTACTTTTGTTGCTGGCCAGTGAACACTTTGTCAGGGAGCGGGGTGTTCTTGTAACACACATGTGGGAACTGTGGGTGGAGACTGTTCTGTCCAGAGGCTCTGGGGCTCTGGCTGGGGGCCGTGGGAGGATGCAGGTGATTGGTGTTCAGGCATGTGGGTATTTAGGATTTCAGGAAGCACTTTCTAGGGCAGAGAGCCCTCCCTCTGGGCAGAGGAATTGGAGACCTTTGTGAAGATAGGAGTGGGTGAAAAATGCGGGGGAGAGGAAGGAGGGGACAGAAACAGGTGGCTCTAACATTTATTTAGCACCTGCCTGGCATATGTTAGGAGAGAGATCTCATTTAATCCTCATATAGACTCTCTGGGGCAGACACATTATTATTTCCATTTCACAGATGAGAAAACTGTAGCTCCAGGTACACCTAAGTCTCCTGACACCAAGTCACAGAGTAGAGGTTCAGGCAGAGTCCGAGTCCTGAGGTCCTAACTCTAGGATGGCATTGGCTATCCTGTTTGGGAGCCTTTTCAATTACTCATTTAATTTATTTAGGGTAACAGTGGTGACATGTGGTCGTCCCACTTTGCTTTTCCCTTTGGGACTTGTGTGGTTGGTTGTTTTGTGACTTCGTGACTGTTTCGGTTGGTTATGTTCCTAACCTGTGGCCTCGTCATTTGATACAATAGCAGATGGGACTCTCTCATGTGCTGATCTCTACTTACAGACAGTCCTATCTTAAGTGCCTATGGTATGGGCACTGAGTCCCTGGCTCCACTCCACGATTTTATACATGGGTCTCAGTAGTGGAATCGGTGTGCCTTACACGAGGGGTGGCACCTCTCCCCTAGGAAACTGAAGCTCAGACAGAGGGAAGGAGACCCCTAAGATTCCAGATGCAGCCAGGATTCGAACCCTGGCCTCTGCCTTCTCAATCGAGGCTTACTTGCCTCATGGAGGGTTTTCCACTCACACTGGCGTGAACCCCAGGGGGCTTCCTGAAAACTCATAATGGAATCTTTGAACAGCTGCCTGAGGACGGATTTCAGATTTTCAGCCATTTTTCTCTTTTAATGGAGGCTCTGACTGGCTAGTTGGTTAATGGGTCCCAGGTTCTCCTAGGCCACTTAACTTCCTAATTTTCAAGCATTATCCATGGAGAAAATCCACTCTACAGAAGCTTATGACTTAATGAGCTCAGTCAAAGTCAATCTCAAGTTGTGGGCTGCGGCTTTGATCGTTGTGATGGGCGTTTTGGTTTCCACTGCGGGGTGGAACGGGGAAAAGGCTTTGCCCATGATTTATTAATCACTTCCCAGGGCCGTGCTGTCACCTGGCTCTCCTGGGAAGCCCAGTGCTCTTGCGGCTGCCCCAGATTCAGCCTAGCTTGAGCTGTAGGTCTCGACGTGGCCTTTGTGTGTCTCGTTTCTGGGAGGTTTTGCGCAGCTGGAAGGCAGCCAGGCGCTGGAACCAGAGGCGCACACCTTGAGTAAACCCCTCTCTGCTTTCAGAGCAGCCGGTGTGGCTCCTTGTTGGCAGAACAAGCTCCTCCAGGGAGGAGGAATGTGGGGCCCACGTGTGTGCACGGAGTTTTGTCGGAGAGACCCACTGATAAAATATTCACATCAGTGATTTGGTACCAAGTCCTGGTTTGTTTGTTTTAAAAGTCTTAACACATCGTCAGCCATGAGGATGCTGGCCTGTTAGCTTTTGGTTTCTTACTGGCAGTTTTTGTTTTTATGTGGAGCGAAGCAGCTAGGCCTGGTCTTCTGGGAAAGTAGCCTGCTATGCAGGAGAAAGCTGCTCCGTGGTTTGGCTAACAAATGGCTGGTAATGGGGTGAGCTCCCGCTTGTGCGGCACTTACTGTGTGCTCTGGGCACTGTCCTTTCTGCTTTGAGGTCATTATCTCTTGAATCCTCTCGTAGTAAGCTAGGTAGGTTAAATTGTGTCCTCCCCAAAAGATATATTCAAGCCCTAATCTTTGGTACCTGTGAATGCAGCCTTGTTTGGAAATGGGGGTCTTTGCTGATGTACTTAGTTAAGATGAAGTGCGTTGGATTAGGGTGAGCCCTGATTCCGGTGGCTGGTATCTTTATTATAAGAGGGGACACACAGACACTCACAAAGGGAAGATGACCATGTGAATACAGAGGCAGAAATTAGGGTGATGTCGGTACAAGCCAAGGAATGCCAAGGATTGCCAGCAGCCACCAGAAGCCAGGCAAGGATGGATTCTGCCCTAAAGTTCTCAGAGGGAGTGTGGCCCTGCCAGGATCTTGACTTTGAACTTCTAGCCTCCAGAAATGTGAGAGAATAGATTTCTGTTGTTCTACGCCACCCAGTTTGTGGTGATTTGTTACCGCAGCCCTTGGAAATAATACAGTAGGAATTACCTAGAAGGATTTTCACTCCATTTTACAGATGAGCAGATCGAGGCTCAGAGAGGTGTTAAGGATCTTGCCCCAGGTCACGCAGCTTGTATATGGAGACAGACAATTCAGGGATTGCACGATGGTGCTTGCTCTCAGGTCCGGGCATTCGTTTCCACTTCGCAGCGGGCAAGGCGGTAACTTTCTGATGCCAGTTATCTAGGACACCTTAATGAGCAGTTTAGTCTCAGAGGGAGGTCGCCGGTTTGCACTTCAGATCTGCCTTAGATCCCAGATATGGCCAGAAGTTTCCCTGAGTGACTCTGGGGGAGCGCTTGCCTCTGAAGGGGGAGAGGGAGGGGTGCCTAGGGACGGTGGATGGGGAAGGCTTCCTGGAAACACAGACATAGACGCAGTCAGGAAGGGGGATGTTGATATTTCCTCTCTGCACTCACTTCTCTCTTTCCCAGATAAGTGCATGAATTTTATTTCATTCATTATCAAACTATATCCCAGGGATTGTGTTAGGCACTTGGGGATACTGAGTTGAATGAACAGTCTCTTCTCTCTAGGAGCTCAGTAGTGGGGAAGGACACTTTGAGGTATCCAAGATGATATTGGGATAAATGAAACTGCCTTTTCCAAAGGAGTCTGTTTTAGTTGAATTGTGTTGTGTGGCAAGGTGGAGGGTGACTTAGTGTGTGTGTGTGTGTGTGTGTGTGTGTGTGTGTTCATGCATATGTATGCACTTGTGCATGTGTTTGGCTGCGTTGCTTTTTATCTTTCTTGGAGGCTTGGAAATGGGCATGCTTGGAACATATTTATAAATGTGAGGTTTTTTGGGTGTTATATTGCTCTATTGAAACTCAAGCTCAAATTCTATAACTTACTTTATTAACATGAAAACTGCACCTCTCAGGCATGCGTTATGCCTGTCGAGTGGCTTTCAGAGCCTGCTGGAGGTAGGTAATTGAGATCCACATGGTGGCTCCAAGCCGTCAGGGACCCAGGCTCCCTCTCTTGTGTGTTCCTCCACTAATTACCTCATGGCCCAAGACAACTGCTTGGGCCGAATTCAGCTGGAGGAAGGGGAAAGTCACTAAGAAGGATGAGCCCCCTCCTCTTAAGGATCCTTCCTGGAAGTCACACACTGAACCCGTGCTTCCATCCCATTGGCCAAAACTTAGTCACGTGGCCACGTTCTGTGGCCAAGGTGACTGGGGAATGTGCTTAAATGAAATCAGGAGTCCTCTTAGTAATTAGAGAAAGAAAACATATAATGGGGTATGTGTGTGTGTGTGTGTGTGTGTGTGTGTGTGTGTGTGTCTGTCTGTCTGTCCCCGTGCACAGGGGCTAATTATGAAGGCAAGAGGATCAAATTCCAGAATTTTACTTCTAGAAACTTGTTTTATGAAAATTTATTTAGAGGGTGCAGGGGTATATTACAGAAAATATGTATCATTCTCTTGAGCAAAAGCATTAATGGAAGAATAAGAGTTACGCTGTCAGAGTACAGGTAGGGAGAGACCCAATAAGGTGCCTGTCTTAGTCCGTTCAGGCTGCTGTAGCAAAATACCTTAGACCGGGTGATTTAGAAGCAATAGAAATTGATCACTTACAGTTCTGGAGGCTGGCAAGTCCACGATCAAGGCGCCAGCAGATTTGGTGTCCAGTGAGGGCTCCTGCCTCTTAGATGGCCTCTTCTTGCTGTGTCCTCGCACGGTGGAGGGGACAAGGGCTCCTTCAAGCCTCTTTTATAAGGCACTAACCCAATCATGAGGGCTCCACCCTCATGACCTAACCAACTCCCCAAGGGCCCCACCTCTTAACACAATCACATTGGGGATTAGATTTCAACACGTGAATTTTGGAGGGACACAAACACGCAGACCATAGCAGTGCCTTAAGGGGTGGAGTGAAGGAAAACAGAGGGCAGTTTCAAACCTGAACCCTCATGTCGGTGGTCACCATGGCAGACACTCTGGGGTGAGGGTGCTGATTTATAGGGCTGCGGCTTCTCATGTGGGTGGCTCCAGGGAACGGGCTCCGGAGTGAGGCACAGTAGGGATCTTTTTATTGATTTGATGATGACTTGTGATTCTCCAGAGCGACGCAGGGTAAGCAGCTGGTTTAAAATAAGTAGAAGCTCTGGCTCACGTTTTTGGAAAGAAAGGAAATAGCACTGAAGCGTGTCTCCCATTGCATGAAAGGCAAAATCCAAACCATAGCCCTTTGTGAACTGAATTCCTGCAGGTTTCCATGCCGGCAGTACTTCCCTGCCCCATCCAGCCCTATGCAGGGTGGTCCAGGGTGGTCCAGGGCAGAGCAGCCTGATCCATTCTGTTAGGAACATTTGTGTGACATGGACCCGGTACTGCCGTGGGTTAAATGTGTTCATGCACATGTCGGCTCTTGATGTACTAAGCTCCTTGGTTCAAGGTGGGGCTGTTTCTCGTACACCTTTGGGTCCCCTGCTCTGCTCTGCTTGGTACCCATGGTTCCGACCCAGTTCCCTAGACATGAGGTCCCCTCTATGTGAAAGCGTGTCCCTGTTTTCTTAATCTCATGATCTCACCTAAGCAGAAGGCATTGCTTTACCTAGAGCAAATTATTGAGCTGGAAAAGACTGTTAAAAGGTAAATTGATCACCAGCTGAGTCCAGGATAGTCAGCTCAATGAGACATTTAAATTCTAACACCCGCATTCAGAGTTGTTTTTCTAACAATCCACGTGCTTTTGGTTAGGAGAGGAAAAAGGATTTCTTGTAGCTTAAATTATGCTTATCCATCGAGGGGCACAGCTCTTGGTGTGTTGCTTCCCTGAACTTGGGCTCATTTTGGATTTTGTTGAATGGTTTTACACATTTCTCCATTATTAGTGAATGCTAGAATCTCAAATTTGAAAATGATTCTTTCATAAGGGCTGTCTGTTCTCAGCCATTTTCTGGCACTTTCTCTCGTATTCAAGTTGTTTTCTTTCTACACATTGACGAATGCTCCACTGCAGATCTGGGGTGTCTGCCTAGAGTGTTGGTCTCATAACCATGATGGAGAAAGACAAGAAGCAGCAGGCGCAGTTGTAGAAACTGGCCTGGTTGCTGGTCTTGGTGGTGGGCACCGGGAAGCAGGATGTGTGGTCTCTGCTTTCAGTGCAGTCGGTCTGAGCAGGACCTGGGCTCCCAGAGCGGGACCTGGGCTCCCAGATGGAACAGTGCTGTGTTCAAGTTCGGCCACAAGCTAGACCAGGCAAGGCAGAAGGGCTTTCTGAGAGGTGTTTGCAAGAAAACACCCAGCTGTATTTCCTTAATTTGCTGCTTGGTTGTCTTGGCTAGTTTTGGACTCATCCAGCCTGTGACCTCTCTGACCTTGGGAACTGTAGATGCTTTTTTTTTTTAGCTCCAGGATGCTGATGATCGAAGGGCGCTGGGGTCTCTGAGAAGGTGCTGGGTATGATGGAGCTCCCTTCTGAGGGCGGCCATGGATTGGTCCCCCCATGCAGGGTGTTGCTAGAATTGGACTTCCTAGGTTAGCAGAGCTTTGAGTGTTGAAACCCTGAGTCTGACAGCTTCTGGTCCATTTGTTTCTGGTTTTTGGACTTCCTTTGCTTCTTCTGAAGACATTGGGATAAGCATAAAGTTAAAATCGAGTCAACTTTGTTCCTAGGTACCGTGCTTGAAAGACAATTTATAAGATACACTGGACCTTGTTGTAGCCCTTTGGTTGTCGTACCTGGAACAGGGTTGTTGAGCCAGTGGCATCTCCTGAGGACACCTCTCCTGGTCTCTTGGCTTCAGCCTGGCTTGAAGCTATTCTGCCAGATATATCCTCTTCCCTTCTTATGGGCCGACTGTTTAGCAGTGCAGAGCTTCATCAGGATTGTTGGAGAAAGCCCTTTATCTCTTCTCTAGAAGCATCTAAGTGGGCTGTATGTGTTCTTGTCTTTAAAATAACAAGGTGATGGAAATTTTTAAAACATGGGGCCTCTTAATTGAGCCTTAATTTCCACTGGAGTATTTTTATAAGATTTATAACTGTGTTTAGTAGCTCGTTAATGATATTGTCAATTTGCATAATGCTGATGATCCAAGCAATTCGAAGTAATTTATAGCTGTATCTTCATTACCAGGTGGCTGATATTATCCCCATTTTATTGCTGGGGAAATTGAGGCTTCACATAGAGAAATAAATGACCCATAGAAAGTCAGACCACGGAAAGGCATTACTGCTCTGGCATTTCCTGCTTCCTTTACAACACTGGCTTTCTGGGGACAGGCACGCTCCTATTAGGGAACTAATCTAATCCACTGGCCAATGAGTTCGTTGGTTTGAGTTATTTCTTTTGGAAATGGGATTTCTGATTCCTTTTATATATATAACATGGAAATTCTAGTTCATTTAGCTCCCCCACTGTGAGGGTTAATGATTGAACATGAACTTTGTTAAACAGGTTGGGAGCATGACACTCTGAGAAATGTGATTTTATTAATGATAAACTTGGATTCTGCTACAGGGTGAATAACAACACAGGTGCTGGTGCTGAACCCTTGTCTGCTCACTCCCTGTCTCCCCCAGCAAAGGGCTGCTTTTGTATACACCCCCCACGAACCAGATGTTTTGAAATAGCTTGTTACCAAACCACAGTCATTACATAATTTATATCATTAAAACATTAATAAAAGGCATTGATAACTGAGAGTTTCTAAGCAAAGGAAGTAGTTTTCGTTACCACACAAATGTGTTTTGATTTCAGCCAAAGAACAAAGATATTTGATGTGTCAGTTTCCCAACATTTAGGCAAATGGACAATTTTCCTTGCTGCTTTCGAAGTAGTCTTGGGAACCTTTGGCACCACCAGAGGTCTGGGGACCTCAGTGTGGAAGCTATTTTTGGAGACCCCTGGGCCACTGCTGACCCCCAGGGAGTCAAGGCATTATCCATGGATTTTCCTTTTCTGTTGGTTGGAGGAAATCTCATGTACATGAAAAGGAAAAAAATGCAGGAATCTTTCTCTCTGGGGCCATGGTCTACACAGAGCTGTGACTTGGAGCTTACAGTTTTCTTTTCTCCATGCTCAAAGTCATTAGGTCACATGCTGGGGAAATACAGAGGGCAATGGGGAGGCTTAGTGGGGGTGGGGGGAGAGGGAGGGTTTTATGGTGACAGCCAGGGCTCTGCAGGTAGAGCAACTTGGGACCAGAACTTTGCTCTCTGTTTCTCAGCTGTGTGGCCTTGGCCATGTCACACAACCTCTCTGGTCTCAGTTTCTTTATTTGCAAAGTGGAGGCAGAAACTACCTCAGTGGGTAGCTGTGAGGATTAAATAGGGTAACGTTTGTAAAAAAAAAAAAAAAAAAAAATGGAGTGCCGCGCACTCTTAATACTAAGAACAGAAAATAAGTCACAGAGATCTCAGATCCTGATGGCAGGTGCACACCCTGATGAAAAGGTTTGTTTTTAGATCGGCAGATTTTTTTTTAAGACTCTGCTTCTCTCATGTTCATTGAGATGGTCCTAATGTTTAACCTTCACCCCTCCCTTTGCAGAGGGAACTCAGTTTCAATGGGGCTCTCTCTCTGCCTGCAGTTTGCCCAAAGCTGCCATTGGCAGGATGAGCTTAGAAATCCAAGGGTACTTGGCATCTCCCACCAGGTTGGCGGTTCCCTGGCTTTAGCTGTCAGCAGGAGCAGCTGGAGGTCTGCTTAGCGCAGGCTGTAAATGCGGCATGTGGGTGGGTGTTCGAGGCAGACTTTGTCGCATGTCAGAAAAGCTGTGTTTTCCACTTTTGGTTCTTCCACTGAAAGCTGAAGGACGTTTACTTGCTTGGCTGGGTGGCCTGGGAGCCAGAGCTCCTGGGACTCTCCATCGGTGGCTTTGTTTCCCCAGCTGTTGAGGGTCATGGCCGCTAGTCCCACACTCAGGGCCATTGTGCACCTGCACTCAGGAGCAGCACTGGACTCGTTTCCTGGAGCTGCCGCAACAAAGTCCCAAGACTGGGAGGCTTGAACAATAGAATTTATCCTCCCACAGCTCTGGAGGCCAGAAGTCCAAAATCAAGGTATTGGCAGGGCTGGTTCCTTCCGCGGGTTGTGAGGGAGAAGCTGTTCCGTGCCTTGCCCTAGCTTCTGGTGGCTTCCTGGTACTCCTGGGCACTCCTTGGGCTGTGGAAGTGTCACCGTGGTCTCTGCCTTCATCTTCACACAATGTTCTCCCTGTGTCTGCATCTTTATGCCTCTGAACGAATCTATCTCTGTGTCCAAATATGCCCCCTTTTATAGGACTGCAAGTCATCTTGGATCAGGGTCCACTCTAGTGGCCTCATTTTAACTTGATCACCTTTGTAGAGACCCTGTCTCCAAATATTGTCATATTCTGAGGTACTGGGGGTTAACACTTCAGCATGTTTTGGGGACATAGTGCAACCCATCACTAATAACCTGTTTGCTGATTTGCATAGAGTAACCTACTCATCAAGCCATGGACTGGCGTGTCTGCCCAGAAGGGGTGCCTTTTAAAAATTCACCTAAGGGCTCATCTGGGTAGCTGCCACCTGCCCCACAGATCTGTCGTCCTCCTTCCCCTCTTCCCACCCATGTCCTAATGCAGCCTGAGGACAGCTCAGCTCTCTCCACGGTGGTCTTGTCCGCTGAGTTCACAGCACTCACGTCTGTTCCATTCCTTTCCCAAGGCAGCTGCTCCGGTACAACCCTGCGACATTGCCTGTGTCCGTGTTTGGGCTTGGGTGCTGCTTTTAAACTAGTCCTGGGAACCGGCTTGAACTTTTCATAGAGTTGAGCCTTATTTCTTCACCTCTTTTGTAGACACTTTGAAGACAAGGACCCTATCTTCCCTATAGTGGGGCTGCTGGGTTAAATAAAATATATATCAAAATTAATTTTACCTATTCTTTTTTGCTTTTTTGTAATGTGGCTACTAGAAGCATTTACATTGCATAAGTGGCATGCATTCTATTTTGGTTGGATACCGCTGGTTACTGCTCTTTGCCTGTATCGCTGTGACACACTGCATGGATGTTGCCGGGCTACATCTCGGATTCAGGGTTGAGGGCTGGGGAAGGAGGTGGGCATGGGGTGCTCTGTCTGGCTAGTGTACCTTCCAGATGGCAATGCTCAGACCCCTGTAGAGGGCTGTAGTAGTTGAATGGTGGACCCCCAAAAGGTACATCCACCCAGAACCTGTGAGTATGACCTTATTTGCAAAGAGGGTAATTACATTAAGGATCTTGACATGAGATCATTCTGGATTATCTGGGTGGGCCCTAAAGCCAATGACAGGAACAGTTTACTAATTATGAGGATCTTTTTCCTGCTTAATGAGACATCTGCTGTCTTCTTTGTGCTCATTAAGTACTTGTTGAAATGGATAGCTCCATTTTTGGGTAAATAGCATGACATGCTGGTTTACCTAGAGATTTTGGGCTCCCACCAAAAACTTTAGAAAAGGCCCTCACGCTATTATTAATAATCGCAAAATAAACATCCTCAGCCCCATGTGCAGCAGACTTAATTGGCCAGTGTTTATGTTTGGGGGAGAGAAGGAACATTTGTTGACCGTCTACAGCGCATCAGGCACTTTTTGCATAATCACTGCAGTTAATCCTCACGCTAGGCCTGTGAAGTGGTTTATTGCCCTGATGTATAGAGAAGGGATCTGTGTCTTTGAGAGGCCAACGGACTTGTCCAGGGATGCACAAGTCAGTGGGAGAGCTGAGTCCCACCGTCCAAGCCACTTTAAGTATCCAGAGACTTTTTCTCCAAGGAAATCTTTACATCAAAGCTAATGTGTAAAATAGGTGATCTGCGCTGCTTTGGTTAGGTGGGAGCTGGGTGGGGTGAGGGGTGGGTTGGGGGTAGGCTCTGTGCTCCTCCCCCATGGCCCCACCTCCACGCATGCGCAGAGGCATCCCTGCAGCGCACGCGATGGATGTCATTGCACTCTGGTGCCTCCCGCATCCTCCCTCTCTCTGGTTCTGCAGAATCCTCTTGCAGTTGTTGCTTCAGTTAGTAACTGTCCAGCATTTGGAGCTTTTCCTGGTAGTTAGGAAATGGGGAGAGTATTTCTGCAGATCCTGTAAGGTGGCCTTGCTGAGGTGGTGGCACTTTCTGGAGATTGGGATGGTGATGCTGAAACTCTGCCCTGGGGCGTTTTAGCTCTTGGGCTCTAGGCAGTCTCCAGGTCCCTGGGGGAAGGCAAAGGTGGGAGATACTTTGGTGGAGTTCAGTTTGTGTCATGAGATGGAGCAGAATCTAGGCTGGGTGTGCCCAAGGAGAGGGGCGGGGGACAGTACCCTGAACCCAGTCTGGAAGGATGGGTATTTGACAGGAGGCTATGTTGATGAGTTTGTGTAAGAATGCTGGCCTTTCTCATGAGAGATAATCTACATACCAAATCCTGTTGGACTCAGGATTGGGTCCATAAAGGGCTAGAGACCACACAGAGAAGGCAGACTCTCTGCTCCTGAAAGAGCCATTCTGGGTACAGCTGGATGGTTCCTAATTATCTCTAGGAAGAGACCCAATTCTGAAAACACTCCCCGTGTGCAATGCCTTGCATAGGTTATAGGAGACAGAATTTATTTCATTTTGTTTTTTGTATCCTTTTGGTATAGAAGGAAAGAAATCGTTTGAACAGAACTTGTATAATATATTGTAAACTTCTCTCCACCGGCATATTCTTGATGTTCAGGTTCAAAGAATTATGTTATTTTGTCTTGGAATTTAACCTGTTGTTTATAGTAATGTGCTCATGTAAGGACGTGTGTTAGATAATGTATTAGTCAGGACAGGGTAGGTCTTTGTTGGAGTGACCAATTGCCCCAAAAGTTTCACACATAGAAGCCTGTTTCCCACTTACAAAAGACCCCTGCAGATTGGATGGCAGGACTGGGGAGGGGTCTCTACTTCTCGTAGATTGAGGCTCCACCGTCTGGAACATTGCAGCAGAGGGAGAGATTGCAGGAGCTGTCATTGCTGGTTCTTCTGTTCTGTACCCTGAACGTGATACATGTCACCTGTCCCCATGTTCCATTAGCCAAGACTAGTCACGTGGCTCTGCCTCACCTGGGAGATGGGGGGCCTGTCAGATGGGTACCACTCTGCCACAGCTAACACAGAGCACACCATTGGTGATTAGTTCGTTGACTCTGAGTAAAAGCCCTGGCGTGAGTAGGTGGCTGGGCCCATTGGCTTGATGAGAAAATGAAGGCTTGAGCTCCTCCAAGTCAAGGGCTCACATGAGGCTGTCTGCCTCACGTTTTCTCAGCACTCAGCAAATGTCGGTTGACTTTTTGGTCTGAGTCACAGGGCTGCTCCTCTTCGAATAGTCTTGCTAATGGAGTTGTCTCCTAAAGAGAATGTTCCTGCCACCTGTGGCAGAGGTGGATCAAATACCAGCCAAGACACATTTCTGCATTTTATTAGCAAGAAACTACTGAAGTCTCTGCATTTTTTTTTTTTTTTAACAGATCATCTCCTTAAAAGCTTCTTATCGAAAAACCACTCTGCAGACACAATGGAAAATTCTGTGCCTGTTAGCAAGTAGTTCGGGCTTGGGCTTCATTAGGAGTTAGATAGCCTAGGCTCGAATCCTGGATCCCACACTTGCCCTCTGTGCGATTTTGTACTAGTGACTTAGTTTTTCTATCAAGGGGATGAAAATGCCTTACTGGTACTAAGGATTTTATTCATAATTATATTAGTTCCCTAGGGCAGCTGTAACAAATTCCTACCGACTGGGTGTTTGAAAACAACAGAAAGTTTACTTGCTCACAGTTCTGGAGGACAGAAGTTGGAATCGAGGTGTTGGCAGGGTCCATTCCTTCTGGAGGATCTGAGAGGAATCCAGGCCTCTCTCCTGGCTTCTGGTGGTTACCGGCAATCCTTGGCATTGCTTGGCTCGCAGCTGTATAATTCCGATCTCTGCCTCCCTCTTCCACACGGCACCCTTCCTTGTGACTGTGTTCACATTTCCCTCTTATAACAATACTAGTCATTGGATTAGGACCACGCTGATCCAGTGTGACCTCTTCTTACCTGGATTATATTTTCAAAGGCCCTCTTTCCAATTG
The DNA here is from genome assembly GCA_963574885.1 of Lepilemur ruficaudatus. Classification (NCBI taxonomy): domain Eukaryota; kingdom Metazoa; phylum Chordata; class Mammalia; order Primates; family Lepilemuridae; genus Lepilemur; species Lepilemur ruficaudatus. Next base: position 33,888 of record CAUYRT010073117.1, read on the forward strand.
AGGTCACATTCACAGGTGTTGGAGGTCAGGCCTTGAACACCTTTTTCTGGAGGACTCAATGCTAACCTCAGTAGCATGGTCAGGTACTAACAAAGGACCCACACATAGTAGGCCTTCAGTAAATACTAGTTGCCATTACTTTTCTGTATGGAGTGGGAATACCAGCCTGAAAGTTTCTAACTGAATTTTGCTGTCCTTTCAGACCATTGAGGTTATGATATTGATGAAGTCGGAATATTTTCTGTTGTTCTGTGGTAATGCACCACCTTTATTTGCACTGGGATGCTCTTCTAGGGTGTGTGTAAGAGCTGCCATGCATCTCAATTCCAGAATATTTGGTATTTGGATTTTGAGTGACTTTAGCCCAGTGCTGTCATGGTTTCCTCCAGGCACTTTTGTCTCACTTAACATGCAAAACAGAAACTGCACACAAATGGTTACCCAAAATGAGGCCTGTTGTTATTGCTTCTTTTACCTCTGGGGCCCTAAACTGCAAAAGCTTATTCACTGCAAGGCAATGAGGGCTCTAAATCTCCTGCCTCCATATATTACATCCCATATTACACTTGAACATGGTGAAATTAATTGTGGCCAAGGCAGGGAAGACAGAAAAAAACCTATAATGGTTTATCATATTTTGCAGGCATTGTGAGGGACATAAATTTAAGACATCTAGTAATTATATTTATTCCTTAGATTTTACAAATTTGTCAATTTCCCTTTCTGTGATGGTGACAGGTGTTTCCAGACATCTGGGTCTCTGTTGTTTGAAGTAGAAATGAGAATGGTCGTGGGGATGTTCCCAGTGTCACAGACCACTGCAGAGATGTCCCTTGCAAGCTTCTTTGGTTACATGGCTGTTAGTAGCTGAATTATTAATGCAGGTTTGCTGGTGGAGGGAGCTGCGTTTGACCGTCGCCTCTCCTCTTACATCAGCTCTTTAATAGCTGCAATTGTAGGAGTCACATTCCATGTGAAGCAGTTCATAAACTGAATAGTTGTTTGTGTGTGTGTGTGTGTGTGTGGCAGGGGAGGCTCAGAGTCCTGGCCCCTGACTATACGGCTGTGTGCATGCTTGTGAGCGCCCTTTGTCCGAAACCTTGTGATGCAGGAATTTGCATCTTGGGATGGGAGCTGGTAAACAAAGAGATTGACCCATTACGAATTCTCCTGAGAGTTCATCAAGTCCCGTCTGCATGGAAGTGCCTCCTGTTTCAGTCTATAGGGGCAATGAAGATGTATATTTCAAAGGGTGAAATTCTCTGAAATGATCGGTTTTTCAAGATGACCAGGGAAGCAGGTTTGGCCACAGAGATTCTTAGGTGGCTGCATGAACAAGAATGCAACCTTGGCCGGGCGCGGTGGCTCACGCCTGTAATCCTAGTACTCTGGGAGGCCGAGGCGGGTGGATAGCTCAAGGTCAGGAGTTCGAGACCAGCCTGAGCAAGAGCGAGACCCCGGCTCTACTATAAATAGAAAGAAATTAATTGGCCAACTAAAAATTTATGTAAAAAATTAGCCAGGCATGGTTGCACATGCTTGTAGTCCCAGCTACTCGGGAGGCTGAGGCAGAAGGATCACTTGAGCCCAGGAGTTTGAGGTTGCTGTGAGCTGATGCCATGGCACTCTACAGCCTGGGCAACAGAGTGAGACTCTGTCTAAAAAAAAAAAGAATGCAACCTTGATTTGATGGTCTTTGTTCCCTTTTCCAAAGCGAAAGTCCATGAATTGATTTAAAAAAAAAAAATCGCAGAATGCTATAATGATCTCTCAGTAACCCTGAAGCTCAGGTTGAAGTGGCTTCAAAGTTTGTTGATAATGACCCGTAGAAACACATGTATATGTCCCCACAAAAATTTGTACATGAATGGTTCACAGTAGCATTATTCATAATAGCCCGAAAGTGTGAACAGCCCACATGTCCATCAGCAGGTGAATGGGTTAAAAAATGTGGTATACAATGGAATATTATTCAGCCATTCGAAGGAGCAAAGTTCTGATACCTGGTATTAATATAATATGAAAGAAGCTTTAAACATGATGCCAAGTGAAAGAGTTCGGTTACACAAGACCACATACTTTACGATCCCATTTGTAGGAAATGTTCAGAATAGGCAAAGCCATGGAGACAGAAAGTTGGTGGTTCGCTAGGGTGGGGAGTTGGGGGAGGGTTTGGGAAGAAGTAGGGAACGCTAATGGATATCAGGTTTCCTTTTGGCGTGGTGAAGTGTTCTAAAACTGATTGTGGTGATGGTTGCACCACTCTGTGAATATACTACAAGCCATTGACTTGTGTACTTTAATGGGTGAATTGCATAGTATGTGACTTTTATCTCAATAAAGCTGTTAAAAATCACATTGACATTGCAAACGAGAACAATTAGATAAAGTTGAATCAAAATCTATTCTTTCCATGTCTGATGCATTCTGATTTATTCTAATCTGTTTCATTCCATTTCTTTAAAAGTTGCTGGACCTGAGCCACAATATTGAATCCATAATCCATACTTTTATAGATTCCTTTCTGTTTTACAGATGAAAAACTGACTCCCGAAGCTTAAGAAGTGAGTGCAGGGTTACACAATTTATTAGTGGCTGAGCTGAGACTTCATACTGGGTCTTCTGACTCTCATTTCACCGTGCTTGCCAACAGGCTAGGCATTCTTTTTATTAATAAAAGATTGAGCAAAGTCGAGGCTTAAAAAAAGCTACTGGCAATGAATAGCCTCCTTGTAAACACCTTCAGATGGCACCTGGAGTGGTTAGGGAAGCTCGGGACAGATAAGAGCTGGCTGCATGTTTTTGCATCGAGCATAGTATTCAGCGCATGACACCCCACGTCACCCCGCTTACAGAGGAGGCCCCATTCGTTTATTTTTCAGGCAAAGATGCTATTTTCTCAGCATTGGAGAGTAAAAACATTAGAAATTCCTAGCTGCCTGCCATTTAGCCTACTTGGCTTGTAACCCTTCCAATGAAAGTAAAATTGGAGGTAGAGAATAATAGAAAATTAGGAAAATACATACAGGAAATTAGGGAGGAAAGAAGAGCTGGTGTTCCACTGTAGCTCTCGAGTCAGCCAGTTGGTAGCAGTTAATCGTGCCCTGACTGCACAGCCCTGGCCAGACATGCAAAGAAGAGAGAATTTTTACTGGGGTAAAGGATGGGCTACCAAAGTGGTGCTGGGCTGGTCCAGATGCGTTATGTATTCTCAGTAGGGAGAGGATTCATTCCGAGGAATTACGAGCTGATTTCAGACTTGTGGTCCCTTCCTTTCCAGTGTCTGGGACAGGCCATTTCATGGCCAGGGCTGTTTTTTTCACCAAGTTTTGCTCAATATTTGGAAAGAACACTCTACCTCCTTAGTTAATTATGTGCATAAATATTTGCTTCTGCCTTGCAGGACCATTTCCTGTGTTAAAAAGGACTCACATAGATTTAAAGGTTTTCTTTTCTCCATTTCTTAATGAATTCAGTGCTGGTAAAAGGTGCCCATCTCGGGAACAGAAAAGCCTCTGTTCAGTCATTGGAGAGTCTGATGACCCTCCGAGAGCTGAGGGTCATTGGAGCAGAAGTTGGGAGGAGGAACAGCCTGTTCTTCCCCAAGTCTGGACTGCGGCAGGGTTTCGGGGGCCCCTTTCATAGCCAGGAGGAAATCTGCCATTGGCTGGTTTTCATGACAGCGGTGAGGACAGGCACACCTTGTAGATACGCAGCTTTGGTCCCAGACCACCGCAGTGAAGCCAATACCGCGATAAAGCGAGCCGACACGAATTTTTTGGTTTCCCCCATGCATATAAAAGTTATGTTTGCTAAACTGTAGTCTATCAAGTGTGCAATAGTATTATGTCTAAAAAGCAGTGTACATACCCTTAATTAAAAAACACTTTATTGCTAAAAAGTGATAAAGATCATCTAGCCTTCTATGAATTGTCGTTTTTTTGTTGGTAGAGGGTCTTGCCCCGAGGGTGATGGCTGCTGACTGATCAGGGTGATGTTTGCTGAAGGTTGGGGCGGCTGTGGCAATTTCTTAAAATAAAGCAACAGGAAAGTTTGCCACAGCAATTGACCCTTCCTTTCATGAAAGATTTCTCTGCAGCATGGGATGCCGTGTGATAGCATTTTACCCACAGTAGAACTTCGAAAACTGGAGTCAGTCCTCTCAGATCCTGCCGCTGCTTTATCAGCTAAGCTTATGGCATATTCTGAGTGCTTTCTTGTCGTTTCAGCAATGTCTGTGGCATTTTCACCAGGAGTCCATTCTATCTCAGGAAACCACTTGCTTTGCTTGTCCATAAGGAGCAATTCTGTTCGGTTTTTATCATGAGACTGCAGCAATTCAGTCACATCTTCAGGCTCCACTTCTAATTCCAGTTGTCTTGTTATTTCTGCTACATCTGCAGTTACTTCCTCCACTGAAGTCTTGAAGCCCTCAAAGTCGTCCGTGAGGGTTGGAATCAACTTCTTCCAAACCCGTGTTCATGTTGATATTTTGACCTCCTCCCGTGAATCACGAATGTTCTTAATGACATCTAGAATGGCGAATGCTTTCTAGAAAGTTTTCAATTTACTTGGCCTAGATTCATCAAAGGAACCACTGTCTATGGCTACTATAGCCTTACAAAATGTATTTCTTACATAATAAGACATGAAAGTAGAAATGACTCCTTGATCCATGAGCTGCAGAATGGATATTGTGTTAGCAGATGTGAAAACAACATTAATCTCCTTATCTATCTCCATCAGAGCTCTTGGGTGACCAGGTGTATTGCTAATGAGCAGTAATTTGAGAGGAATCATTTTCTGAGCAGTAGGTCTTAACAGTGGCTTAATATATCTAATAAACCATGCTGTAAATACATGTGCTGTCACCCAGGCTTTGCTGTTTGATTTGCAGAGCACAGGCATAGAGGCACAGAGTAGAATCAGCATAATTCTCTTAAAGGCCTAGGATTTTCAGAAAGGTAAATGAGGATTGGTTTTAACTAAAGTCACCAGCTGCATTAGCCCCTAACAAGAGAGGCAGCCTGTCCGATGGATCTTGGAAGCCAGGCATTGATTTCTCCTCTCTAGCTATGAAAGTTCTAGATGGCAACTTCTTCCCATAGAAGGCTGTTTCGTGTACACTGAGAATCTGTTGTTTAGCGTAGCCACTGTCATCAGTGATCTTAGCTAGATCTTCTGCATAACTTGCTGCAGCCTCTACATCAGCACTTGCTGCTTCGCACTTTAGTTATAGAGACAGGCTTCTCTTCTTAAACCTCATAAACCAATATCTGTATCTTCAAACTTTTCTTCTGCAGCTTCCTCACCACTCTCAGCCTTTATAGAATTGATCTTCTATCCAAACCACTAAAACGTCTTCCATATCAGCATTAAAGCTGTTTTGCTTTCTTACCTATCATTTGTGTGTTCATTGGAGTAGCACTTTCCAATTCCTTCAAGAATTTTTCCTTTTCATTCAGGACTTGGCTTTCTGGAACAAGAGGCCTCGCTTTCCACGTGCTTCCCTTGCTAAGCTTGATCATTTTCCAGCTTTTGATTTAAAGCGAGAGACATGTGACTCTTGGACACGTAGAGGCCGTTATGGGGTTATTAATTGGCCTGATTTCAATAATGTTGTGTCTGAGGGAATAAGGAGGCTCAAAAAGAAGGAGAGAGACCGATCAGTGGGGTAGTTGGAGGTTGCACATTTATCTGTTGTGTTCGTTGTCCCATGTGGGGGTGGTCCGTGGCACCCCAAAATAATTACAGCAGTGACATCAAAGATCACTGATCACAGATCTCAGCAAAACAGATATGATAATAATGAAAAATTTGACAGATTGTGAGGGTTACCTAGACGTGACACAGACACGTGAAGTCGGCACATGCTGTTGGAACAATGGTGCCGATACACTTGCCTGATGCAGAGTTGCCACCAACGTTGAAGTCGTAAAAAATGCAATACCTGTGAAGCACAATAACGTGAAGTGCAATATTCTGATTCAAGCAGCGGAGAAGGAATTAAAAAGAAAACAACAGTAACAAAAAGTGAAGCACAATAAAATGAAGTCTGCCCGCACACTGTTTCAGCGTCAGGTGGAGATCTGTTCCTTAGATCAACAATTGATGTCCTTCCTTACCTGACTGAGAGGCCAGGGGCAAGGGGCACGCTGAAGGGGATCGAAGGAAGCTGCAGCTCTAACTGATAGTGAGCAGAACAGTAATGGTGAACTGTTTTTGGTTCTGTGTGCCAGGCCCTGTGCAAAGTGTGCATTGTCTCATTCTAACTCTCCCGACATCTCAGCACAGTAGCTGGGACACTGACAAACTTTGGCAGAGCTGGTTCGAGTCCTGGCTCCTCCCTGTGCTCACGGTGTACCTTTGAGAATGTGGTGTCTGCCTTCTGAAACCTCAGTTTCTCCCCTATCAACTGAAGACAGTAATGTCCTTGCCTCATGGGATGATGGGCAACTGAAAATAAGGTAATGACTGTACAACACTTGGCAAACAGAATGACCTCAAAAAATGATAGCTATTTTTATGATTAGGTATGGTCATTCCCATTTTACAGATCAGGAAAGTGAGGCTTGTACAGGTTGGGTAACTTACTCAAGGTTCACAGCCACAAAGTGTGCGGGGCCAGGGCTTGAGTTCAGATCTGTCTTACCCTGGACCTCCTGTTTTTACCCGTCCTCTCCTCTGTCATCTGATGAGTGGCTGAAGATGTCAGCTTTAGAGGGGAGCACAGACCACTGATGAGGGCGCTGGGCCTGTGCTGCCTTTTCAGCTTGAAGGTCTTCTCCAGGAGGGAGTCAGCTGACCCAGGTGACCCCACGGAGCAGGAGCAGGCTGATCGCTGGAGGAGGACAGTCATGCAGCAGGTTAGCACGGAACTGCCCAGGCCATTGCCTCTCGCTTCCTCCTCCCTCTAACCCCAGAACTACCAAGGTTGTGGAGGTGTTTTCCACCTCCTTTTTGAAGAACTCTGAGCTGACTTTTGGTTCTGCAGATGCTTTTGTCATCCACTTGCAATATGTGTTTGCCTTTTGTTCCTGTTGTCTGTTAGAGATTACAATCTGTCATGGCAGATAAAGGCCCGTTTCCTCCTCTCTCTTCTCTGATGCTTGCAAATACTCCTAGTGGCTAATGAGCATTGGATGCACCAACCAGACGGAATCCACACGTTTGTACTAGCCCGATTCTCCAAGGCCTTCCCTGCCAGGCTCCTTCAGCCATGGCGTATCCACTCCATACCGGGCTTGTGTGGCAACTATGGGAAGTGACTCAGAGCCTGCTGGGCAAGCTGATTTAAAGCAAACAAGCAACAACAAAAGAGAAAACAATCCTAGAATGAACCTCTGGAGAGGAGTATCTTGGATTCCCCTAGAAACTATCCTCTGTGGTTCCAGGGAGGTCAGAGTTGTGAGCGTGGGGGTCTGTGGTTTGTAAAGGCTGCACATCTCTAACTGGGGTCTTGGTCTGATGGCTCCAGGAATCCTTCAGATTTGTTGTAGTAATAGTAATAGCAATTTAAAGTAGGCTCATTACTAGAGCAGTTATTGCTTTTGTTCAGAATGGTCCATCTAAGTCAGGCCCTATTAAATAGAGCAATTTAACTGACACTTAACGTCTTTAGGGAGATAAATTATCCTTTGGCTTGGTCACCTCCACTTTGAAATTTGATCGTTGGTATGAGCCCTGGGAGAGTAGTTCAGGCAGAAGCATTTGTTCACGTAAGCCTACATTTCAGCCATATTTCAGCACACATGTAATGAGGACCCACTCTCCACCTGACACTGTGCAAAGACATGGATATGTGACAAAAATGAAGATGACATGGCCCTGCTTTTGAGGAGCTCGAAACTTTTATTCAGTTATGAAAAATTGATTGCACACCTACTGTGTGCAAAAAGCCCTGTGCTTGGTGTTGTACAGGAGACAGGTTAGTGGCAGAATCTGTGTGGGGCCTTTCTGATCTGTGTGCAGGACAGACTTGCAGTCAGTCAGCAGGGTACAGCCTAGAACTGAATGTGTGTTCTAAGAGGGGTGCGGTAAATGCTGCAAGCCCGAGGATGGAGAGATTGCTTCAGTTGGCTGGACTGGGGAATCTTCGTGGTGGAGGTGGCATTACTGATCCTTGAAGGATGTGCTCTCTGATGCAAGTCAGCAAAATGACCTGCAGGAAGAGGGTTTACAGCAGGGCTGCTCCGGGCCCTGGGTGCAGCCAGAAACCTCTCCAGAACAGAGGCTGCCTCTCCCCATCTCTCTGGCCTCCTGCGTGGTCATGCTCTTGATGTTCTCTGCTGTGCAAAGGCACAGCAGCTGTCTTCTTATCTGACCCACTGCGTCTTCCTGGCTTCATGTCCACGGCCATTCCAGTCCCGAGTCTTCCTCATGCTCTTCCAGCTCAGTTCCCGTGGCTAACCAGCCAGCCCACCCTAATCCTAAAGATCTGAAGGGGGGAGCAGGTATCACCTGCTCATCTATTCTGGCCACTGCACGCGTGTCACAGGCCCCCTACAGTCCCTTCTTCGATTGGAGACCCTCCCCTGGCTCAGTCAGCAGTAGCCACAGTCCAGCACAAGTGACGATGGTAACCTGCTCATCAGGGACCAGGCACAGCAATGTCTCGGAAGGGTGAGCCCTGCAGCCTGTGGAACCAGCACTATCCCGCAGAGAAGGTCTCCATGTGTGCCTGTGTGGACATGTGCAAGGATGTTCACTGTTTGCAATAGTAAACATTGGAATGGCCGATTGCCCATCTCAGGGGCCTGAGAAGATAAATCATGTAACTACTATGAAGTGAAATGCTATCCAGCAGTGAAAACGAATAGTCTAGATATTCACACACTGATGTGGATAAACCTCTAAAGAAACTTAAAGCATGAAAAAGGAAGGATCTTTATGGTATAATGCCACCTGAGTTTATTTTAAAACCACACAAAACAGTTTGTATATATACACATGAAACATCATGTATATATTTGTAGATATGTGTAATACATATACATTATATAGTATAATATGTTTATATATAATATATACACACAACATATGTAGTATTTTGTGTTTGTTCACACACACACACATATACACACACAATGAAAGTGTATGTGGTAACAGTAGAAAACAGGCCAGGTGTGGTGGCTCACACCTGTAATCCTAGCACTCTGAGAGGCCAAAGTGGGAGGATTGTTTGTTTGAGCTCAGAAGTTTAAGACCGGCCTGAGCAAGAGGGAGACCCTCTCTTTACAAAAAATAGAAAAAATTAGCCAGGCATGGTGACGTGTGCCTGTAGTCCAGCTACTTGGGAGGCTGAGGCAGGAGGATCACTTGAGCCCAGGAGTTTGAGGCTGCAATGAGCTCTGATGACGCCACCATACCCTAAGCCAGGCCAACAAAGCAAGACTCTGTCTCAAAAAAAACCAAACAAACAAACAAAAAAAACCGTAGAAAACAAATGGAAAAGAAGATACATAGTAGGATTGTAGTTACGTCTGGAGAAGGAATGAAAGGAATGGGAAGATGGATGGGAGGGTGCTCTTAATATATAATGATTTCATTATATGAAATGGCAGAATACTAATATTTATCAATTTCAGAGTCCGATTACATGAGCATTTATTATGTTAGCAATACTTCTTTGTATGTTTGAAATATTTCCTGTTGTTAAAAAAGTATGTCTAGTGAATGGGAGGTTATCTGGGGTGTCTGGAACTTAGTTTATGGGGAGGAAATATCCCTGATGATAAAAGTAGGAAGGTAGATGGGACCTTGGTCATGCAGGCTGTGAGTTTGCTAGCAGGAGGGACACAACGTGGAGATAGTGACATGACCTGCCCTCGCTGTGGAGTGAGACAGAGAGGGAAGGAGCTTGGGGGCCAGGAGGTCGGGAGGAGGCTGCTGTCGTGGTCCGGGCAGAGTGGAAGAGGTTGAGCCGGGAGGGGAGGAGAGGGGATGCACCAGCGTCCCAGGGGAAGCCGAGGGACCTGGGAAGGGTGGCTGTGAGCCAGCGCATTCCATGGGGGGTAGGATCCTTAGCATTGTCCTTCACACTGAAGGGCGTGTTGGCTACCGAAGAGGTAGAACTGGTTTACCCATACCTGGACGGCTATGTGTTCTCCTCCACTGGCTGTTCAGTGGTACCTTCTGCCTGGAAAAGCAGATTATAGTCAGAAAGAGAGCTTGGAGGAAAAAATGACTCTAAGAAGAAGATAGTTGTTTCCCAGAGTCTACCTGGTCAGGTGTAAGTCTGTATTGTGATATGTAAAATATCTATTATATTTCCAAACCACAAATTAGGATGATACTTATTACAGAAGAGTCCATAGGAGAATTCTTTAAATAATGAGCTCCACGTATGCATATGTGGGTATTTTTGATATTATCAGAAATATCTTTTAATTTAATAATTAGGGAGAAATGGTCTCTTTAGAGTCAAAGATCAATCTACTTTGACTTACTGTTGGGCAGTTTGGTTCTGTGATGATCTTTGCCCCCATTAAAATTCTAACAAATAACTTTTGTTGCTGTTCTTACTATTATTCATTGTAGAAAATATAGTTAATCAGAAAGAAGAAAATAAAAATCACCAGTAATTCCACCACTCGGAAAACTTGGGGCATATTATCCTTTCATTCATGTTATAGAAATGTGTGTGTATGTGCATATGATTTTTAAACTTTCATTTTTCATTTTATACATAGTGGACATTTTTCTATTCAAAGACATTTCTATTTTGGTTTTCCCTTAATCTTCTAATTATTATTCTTCTTCTGTTTTTTTTTTAAGAAATGGGATCTTGCTATATTGTCCAGGCTGGAAAGTAGTGGCTAATCACAGGTGTGACCATAGCACACTGTGGCCTCAAACTCCTGGCCTCAAGCAATCCTCCCAAGTAGCTGGGACTACAGGCCCTCACCACCATGTTCGGCTTAGCTTTATTTTCTGCATTATGAAAACAAGAGGCTTTTAAGGTACCTGTCTCCCACCTTGGAGAGCTATTTTGATGCTAACTGACTTTTCCAGGTCACACAGTGCCCTTCTTGATGGGCTCCTCTTCTTCTAGGGGGGTTGCTTCCCTATTTCTTCTGAACCAGTGTTAATGGCTGTATTGAATTCTGTCCAGGAGATGTTCTGTAATTTATTTAACCCCTCCCTCATTTGGGGCATTTGTGTCATTTCCAAGTTTTTGTTATAAGCATCACAGCGGATGACATGTTGGAGCTATTGCCAGTGTACACTTACAGTCATTCCTGTAGATAAGAAAAATTCCCGGAAGTTCCATAGCCCTTCATGCCCCCACAGAGGGATGGCTTGGGGCAGAGACAGCCAGGGCTTTGTGTGTGTGTTGTCACTTCTTCCTGTGTCATCCTTACCATCCCTTCGGCAGCTAGAGCCAGAGCCAGTGCTGCATTATGCTGTCACTGTGACCGCCCTGCCTGGCAGGAGCACGTGGGATGTCTCAAAGGGCCCCATTGATACCCTCAGTGAACATCATCTCCCGGTGCCTTTCCTAGCTCTGGCTTGTCTTAGCTGCCACCCAGTGTCACACTGAGTCTTCCTCAGTCCCCTCCTAGACTGGGGAGGGTCCACTGGAATGTCACTTGGCTTAAGGACCATGAATGTCACCTTACAGACCAGGTCTTAGAAGGTCAGAAATGTTGCTGCAGACGAATGGCTTGCAAACAAACGATTTTTATCTTGGCTTGATTTGGTGGAGGGGTGGGGGGCTTACGGGTACACTTACTGCGTTGCTTCCCACTTTCTAGTAGAAAATAATTAGGGAATACCTGAATAGTAAGGTGGTATTTATGCAACAGAAGCTCACAGGCATCCTACACGTTTATTATCTAAGAACAGCCATTTCCTGTACGACAGTGCCAAGTTTATTCATTAGCTTTCTGGTGTAAAGTGACCTTGTGTTATTAGGTTACCGTCACATTTTTGTTAGGTAAAACCATACACATTTCCAATTCAGACAAAGAATGTGCAATTTCCTGAAGTCAGGTTTGAGGTCATCGCTTTGAGTGCACAAGAATTCCAAGTTTAATTAATCCACCCAATGGTGATGACTATGCGGAAATGCTCTGTGGATGTCAGATGCGATGAGAGGGTGATCTGGCTGTGACAGGTTGCTCTTCAGATGGCCGAGCCTGATCTTCCTTGGCCTGGCTGGTCCGTGGACTGTCTCCTATCAGAGTGTGTCTCTTCTGGAAGCTGCTAGGTTCTCTTCCAAAATACCCTTTTCTGTTTCAGTGTAGATGACACACAGATTTTGTCACTGTGAATGTGACATGCTGCTTTTCTTCCTCTTATGACCTGTATTTTCTCAGCCTCGACTTTCTGCTGAAGTCTAAGTCCCTTCAGTCAGGAGGCCTGTGAGTTTTCTGAGCTGAGTGGAGTCAGGAAGAAAGAGAGCGTTGATGGGGTCTTAGAGAGAAAAGAGTCCTGCCCCATCCTGCTTCTTGGGAGGAATGGAATGTTTTCAGTGGCCCTGTCTCTCTTCTCAAAAGTCACACTCCAGGACGGGAGCATCCTATCAGTTCAGCTTAGATCACATGATCTCCCTTTGGCCAGAGAGGGTAGGACCCCTGACTATGGTCCTATTACATTATAGTCATTCAGAGATGGGTAATTCCAATGAATTAGGGGGGAAATGGATGCTGAGTAACTTAAACAAAAAACTGCCACCGGCGCCCACTATAGATGCGACCTGAAAACCGCCTGCTCACACCCTGTCCCGCTGGAATTACGGGCCCAGGCACCTTGTGGCTGTCACCCTTGGGTATTCCCTGCTGATTCCAACAGGGTCGTTCTATTTTTCCTTCCTAAATCACGGAGGCTCCATAGTTACCAGAGTTACAGTTAACTCCCAGATTAGAGGAAAATGCCGTGAATTCAGGAGACGTATGGGTGGGTTAAAATTCTGGCTTTGCTACTTACTAGCTGGATGCTCCTGACTTCTCAGTCCTTAGGGGGGCAGGCAAGGGGATGCGACACCTCTCAGAATCTTTCTGAGAATTAGATGGGACGGCCTCGGTGGCAGCACGGGGCTGTGTGCCGAGGCTGCAGGAGGCGGGAGATACTGTGTGAGTGTGTGGTGGTGTTTTCTCCCTTCCCAAATTCCCTGCTGGGCACTCGGGCTGGCCGCCCCTCTGCAGGTCCGGCAGCTTGTTGTGTTTTGAGTGTGGGTTTTAGGGTCAGACCTGGGCTCCACCACTCCCTGATTTTGTGGCCTTGGGCAAGATGTGTAACTCTCTGAGCCTTAGTTTCCTCTCTGTAAAGTCAGCACTGGTTCCTTCCTCCCTCATACAGGGGAAGTGAGGAATCCCATGAAGATGCGGGTTGCGGGTACTTAGCTCATCAGTGCCTGGCACATAGACTGTGCTCTGTTGTCATGACACGGGGTGAGATCTCCTTATGGGCTCAATCCCGTGGGTCCGGACGTTACTTCTGGCTGCATCTGCTCTGCTCTAAGTGCTAGCTAGCAGTTTTAGTGCAAGAGGGAGGAAGTCTCTGCTGTTGCTGCCACCCTGGTCCTGGTTTCCAGCCCTACTGGTCCCATATCTGTGTCTCGATTTGGGTCATTCTGCCCTCAACCCCAAAGCAGTGGGCCTCAGTGATTCTCTCAATCTGTGGGGAGAAAGTTACCCATTCTGATTCCAAGAGCTTTGGAAAAAATCCCACCTACCCCAGCAGGCGTTATTTGTTGATGCTCTAATCTTCGTGGATTACTGTGAGTTGCTTGCACCTTTCCAGAAAGGCCCGAGTAAGTGGAAGTCATACATGCACCCGAAGTAATTAATGCGCTTTTTTACTAGTGAGGGAACATGTAATTTGCAGGAATGTTTGTCAAGCCCCACCCTGCTAAATTTATACCCTGTAATTTGCAACGTTTGCTGGCACCGAATTGGCAGATTGGTGAGTCTAGTTTACCTGCTTTGCAATTATATCTGCTGGCCGGTGTTGCAGGATTGAGTAACTGGGGAGACGGAGATCTCATCACCTAAGTAAATTAGAACTGGCTCCTGGGACCCATCTGAGATCAACCTCTGCTAGAGGAGGCTGGTTAATCATATTTCCTTTGTGCAAACCTGAGAGCATCTGATATGGAGGAGGAAGGGAAGAGGTGAAGACACAGTTCCGAGACTTGAGGGGGTGTTCTGCGGCACTGTCCCCTCAGACAGCCTTCTGGAAAAGGAAAACACAAACCTATTGTAACAGAAATGGTTTTATGGCCTGTTTTATGAGCTGTATCAGCCCTAATAATCGGCTCTGGGGGAGACTCTTGTTAGTTTTGAAAACTGGAAGTCACTTTGCAGCCTCTGCAGACCCAGTGATTTCTGTAAAATCCTCGTGAATTTTCTTTTTTGGGAAACTGGCAGGATAATCCTATAGGCTGTGATACAGGCTTGTGGTTTGGGTGCTAGGACAAGCGTGTGAGATGTGAGATGGTTGGGTTTTCCCATGGTTGTGTTTTTGTGGCCAGTTGAAAGAACTGGAGAAGAAGATGGAAGATGAAATAAAGTTTAGGCAGACCCAGTGCTGGTGTAAATCCCAGACCCTCAATTTACTCCACTTGGCTTTGGATAGACTATTTAACCTCGCTGAGTGGCCTTTCCTCACTTGTGAAATGGAGCTGATGATTCCTTTGAATAAACCTGTTGTAAATATTAGATGTTTTTAAAGGCATCTGGCACATGGAGAATGCCCAATCAATGGTAATTATCATCAGTGCCTTTCGTACGTGGGGCGGGCATATTATTTACCCGTTGTACAGAATGCTTGGTGACAGTAGGCAGAATGGGTAAACAAATTGGGCAGAAGCCTATATTCTTTCAAAAAGCCATTGAAGTGTGTACCTGAGGCCTGACAACATGGATTATATACGGATTGTGCTATTGATGGGAGGTGGTTGCAGCTCCAGAAAAGCCTCAACCACCCCAAGTCCAGGAATTTATGGAAGAGGTGGCATTCTTATTTGCCGTTGGCACCTCCTCAAGGCTTGAAAAATACAAGGAAGAATTTAGAATCTGGGGAGAGAGATCTTTTGTCCCAGGAGTGTGCAGTGGTCAAGGAATATAGCTTTAAATGCTCCCTTTGCAAGGCTGGGTCTGTAGATATGCAGACAGTTCCCTGGGTCTCCCAGTCCTGTGAGGTGCGAAAGAATGAGCATTTCCTGTATGTATGTGTGTGCACATGTGCACACATGCCTGTGTGTCTATTCCTAGTAAATATTTATGGGCTGGCAGACTGCAACTGGGAAAGGCCTGTGTTTAACTGGCTAAATATTAATAAGCATATTCAAAACAATTGAGGCCTTTGTGTTGTCTTTTTAAGAAATGAATCTGTTCTTATTCACTGTGTTTCTGCAGGAAACTGTGCAATGCGAGGAAGAAGTACTGCCTTGTTTTCCTTGTAGGCCTTCCAGCTTGGACTTCGATTTCCACTGAGGCCTTATTTTTAAAAACATGTTTTTATGGTAGAATTACAACTGTGGAGATTACAGCAGCCTCTTACAACTTCAGTTATGAAAATAATATACATTGTCCTTTTGTCCCTTTTAATTGACCATTCATTCTCTTACTTTCCTTTTTCTCTATATAGGGACAGTGCCAAATATCTCCCTCATTTGTATTATATTTTTTCCTGCCTTCTCCAACACTCTGAGATCAAGACCAAAATACATACTTTTATCCTGGCTTCCTGGTATCCAGTGAAATGAATGTCATACTGTTCAAATGTCCTTTCCCCAGCTCCCATCTGTGACTACTTCTGCCTTTTTCCTTAGAACTTTCCTGAAGAGTTAATTTCGTTATCTTGGCAGTGCTTCCCAGGAAACTCACTTTTCTGCTCAGAGATTGACCTTTTTGTTTCATTAAATCAAATGCTTCCAAACTGTAGTTTAGATCCCCCTGGTTTGGGAACAGTCGTCATAGGTAGGCTTTTGATGAATTCCCTTTGCAGGATTTGGTTGGCTGTCCTGCTTACCTGTATGAAAAAAAAGCCAAAAAAATAAAGTACAGGAGAAGACAAGTCCTGTATTATATTTCACTTTCATACCTGAAAAATTGGTTTCCATCAGTATAGAGGTGAATATTCCCCCAGCCAAAGGTTTATGCTGAAAGGTTGCAAAGCGGAATTGGGAAGATGAAATTAGTCTCTTCAGGAAAGAATGAATCTCCCACTGCTGCTATAATCTCTTCTCTGCATCCTCATAAGTGGGTTTGGTGTTGCTGAAACGCAAATGCCATTCCTTCTGTTATTGATTTGCCTACAGAAAGGTGCCGAAATTTAATCCATGCAGAAAATGCTATGAGTCACTTCATTTCCTGTGACAGCGTTTTTTATTAGTAGTATTTTGGGAAGGAGCACTTCAAACAGGCAGGTCAAGAAAAACACAGTGTTCAAAACAGATTGTTTTATTCATCTTATGAAGCATTTATTTTCCAGTAGCCTGTAACCAGTGTCAGGAGTTTTCCAGCTTTACGTACATAGCCACTTATTATGATTTGATTCTACTTTTTGCTTTTTTCTCTCTTGTTGCGTTAAAGATTTGAAGGAAACTAGTTGGAAGTATTGAAAGAGTACTCGGGCTTCCAAATGTACTGTGAACACAGGAGACTGAAGAATATAATCTACCTGTTGGCCATTTGTATGTCTTCTTTGGAAAAATGTCTGTTCAGGTCCTTTGCTCATTTTGAAATCAGATTGTTTCCTTTTGTGCTATTGAGTTGTATGAGTTCCTCATATATTTTATATCTTAACCCATTGTCAGATACGTGGTTTGCAGTTTTTTTGTTCCCTTTCTTAGGTTGCATTTTCATTTTGTTGACTGTTTCGTTTGCTATGCGGAAGCTTTTTAGTTTAATGTGATCCCACTTGTTTATTTTTGCTTTTGTTACCTCTACATTTGGTGTCATATCCAAAAAATCATTGCCAAGACCAATGTCAGTGAGGTTTTCTCTTATGTTTTCTTCTAAGATTTTTATGGTTTCAAATCTTGCATTTAATCCATTTTGAGTTAATTTTTGTATATGGTGTAAGACACGGGTCCAATCTCATTCTTTTGCATGTTGGCATCCAGTTTTTTTAACACCATTTGTTGAGAGACTTTTCTTTCCCTGTTGTGTATTCTTGGTGTCCTTTTCAAAGATTAGTTGACCATATATATGGATATATATGGTCAACTAATCAAAACAGTATGGTATATTTCTGAGCTAGGTTTATTTCTGAGCTTTCTATTCTATTCCATTGGTCTGTGTATCTGTTTTTATGCCAATACCATACTGTTTTGATTACTATAGTTTTGTAATAGAGCCAACAGGTCTATAAAAAGGCGTGCAACATCACTAATTACCAGAGAAATGCAATCAACGCCACAATGAGATAGCACCTCATGCCATTAGAATGGCTGTTATCAAAAAGACAAGCAATAACAAGAATTGGCAAGGGTGTGAAGAAAATGGAATCCTTGTATGCTGTTGGTAGGAAGGTAAATTTGTACAGCCATTATGGAGAGTGCTTAAAAAACTAAAAATAGAGCTACCATATGATCCAGCAATCCCACTTCTGGATATATATTCAAAAGAAATGAAATTAGTATCTTAAAGAGATATCTGTACCCCTGTGTTTATTGCAGTATTATTCACAATAGCCAAGATATGGAGATATGGAATCAACCTAAGTGTCCATCGAGAGATAAAGAGCTAAAGAAAGTGATACACACACACACACAAACACACACACACGAACACACACTGTGGAATATTATTCAACCATAAAAAATAAAAAATCCTGCCATTTGCAACAACATGGATGAACCCAAGGACATTATGCTAAGTGAAATAAGCCAGGAACAGAGAAACAAATACTGCACAATCTCATTTATATGTGGAATCTAAAAAACATGAAATTCATAGAAGTAGAGAGTGGAGCAATAGTTACCAGGGGCTGGGGGTGGGGGAAATGGAGAGATGTTAGTCAAAGGGTACAAACTTTTAGTTATAGGATGAACAAGTTCTGGAGATCTGGTGATGGATATATTAATTTGATTGTGGTAATCATTAGACAATGGGAATGTACTATATCAAATCATCACATTGTACACATTGAATATATATAATTTTTATTTGTCAATTATTTGTAAAAAACTATGCTGATGTAAAAAAATTAACAGGTTAGAATAAAAAAATGAAAAATATAATCTGCTGTCTTGTAAGTTTGCATCTGGATTATCTGAATGTTAAAGTTTGAAGGAGAGGGTAGCTCCCTGTATGGCTTGCTACATTTGGGGTTGCCGGCCCCTTGCTCCTGGTGCAGGCTGAAGAAATGCAAACAAAGTACAGCATTAGCCTGAGCAAAACATAACTGGGACAGCAGACCCGCTGCCAAAAATACCATCTGCTGTTTTCCAAAGCCAAAGATTGATGACTTGAGTTGTCTCTGCCTTCAGCAAATAGTCAAAGAGACTAAATAGATTTATTTATTTTATGTTTGACCAGCCCTTCATAATATTTCTTGTTAGAAGAGGAATATACGTTGGAGTTAGTAAAGTTAAAGCCCAACTTTTTGATTCCCAAATAAAATTGCCTAAAAATTTCCAATAGATTCCAAGTTGGATTTTCTTACTATTTTCTTTTCCCAGTCTCTTTCTACATAGGGCTGCCCAATTAACCTACCTGAAGCATTACTCATCTCATGTCGCTCCTCTGCTCAAAAACCAATGTTGTTGGTTTCTTTTTGTGTATAAGGTCAAGTTCAAACTCCAGAGCCTGGTTTTGTAGCTTTTCCCAGCCTTATAGCCCTTACTTCTCTTCATGCCCATTTGCTTTCATGCCTCCATTTAGCTCAAGGTTTCGTTTGGAATGGAGGTTTACATTTTTACCCAAACTTCAAAACCAACGTGGTTGAAAATTATTCCAGGAAGCATTCCGTGATGCTTCCCCTGGAATAAATTTCCCCTTCTGTAGTAATTCCTACACCTTCTTTCCCACTCCTTTCTGTGGCACTTATGACTTCTAAGGTTTATAATTATAGCTCTGTATGTGCACAGTCTTCTGTTCTGCTCAGGTGTAGGTTTTCAGGGTATGCAAACCTTGTATTCCCTGCAACCTTGAGTATACCAGGTGTTCAATAAGTTCTTTTTGAATGAATGAATGAATCAGTTAGTTGAATGAATGCTTCCCACAAAGCAGAGCACATCATAGGCGATGGGTACATTAAATACCAATATCTTGTTCCATGGACCCCTTGCAGCGACAAAATGTCATTTTTGAGGAGAAAGCACTGGCTCATGTTTTAGCAGGGAGAACACAGTCTGGTTTCAGGTTTGGATGGGCCTCCACCACATCAGACATATAATTAAGTTGGGATCTGTGTTATCGGAAGTTCTGCTGTCTCCATACAGGTTGAGCATCCCTAATCTGAAAATCTGGAGTCTGAAATGCTCCAAAACTTCTTGACTGCCAATATGATTCTCAAAGGAAATGCTCACTGGAGTATTTCAGATTTCAGATTTTCAGATTAGCGTTACTCAACTGGTAAGTATAATGCAAGCATTCCAAAACTCTAAAAAATCTGAAATCCAACACACTTCTGGTCCCACACATCGGATGAGGGATACTCAGCTTATAGTACTCATATGGTGACTTTGAAAGTGGGAGAGGGTGCTGTAAACAATTGTGGCTTCCGTGTTCTTCATTACTGGATGATCCATTTTTGCTGTTTGGGGGACATGGTTGAGGTTAAGAGGGAAGAGTGCTTTGGGGAGTCAGATAGATTTTGGTTTGCATCCTTGTTCTCATGGACTGGTCTGTCATGTTGAAGCTCAGTTTCTTCATCTGTAAAGTGGGCATGTGGCTGTTTGGTGTGGAGGGATGCAACATGGATTAAATGGCACATGCAAAGTACCAGTGCAGGCTCTCACACGTAGTGAGCACTCCATAAATGTAGGCATCATTTCTAAGGGACGTCACCAGCATCATTACCATATGATGTCATCATCTGACTGCATAGCTGTGGTGGAAGAAGGCAGGTGGGGTCATAGTTGTTTCTAATTTGAAATGTTTAAAAATGTTTTTTGCTGCTACTGTCCTTGAAAGTGCTTTCTTAATATTGATTTTAATTAATCAATTTAGATTTCCTTCCTTCTGTATTCTAAAGTCACTAGAGGTTAGGAATTCTGAGTAACATTAATATATCTCTGCAATACCTCTGCCTTATCCTTGGGGGACACTGTGAAAGACCCCCAGTGCGTGCCTGAAACCTCAGGTAGTACCCAACCCAATTGCCGTCCTTGGGAACAAGTTTCTGTTCCTGCCTTTCATCCATAAACCTAATGCCTTTTCCATCCTAACTAAGCACTTACCACACACGGTGCTGTAACTTCTGCAGTTTGAGGTACGGCAGCAAAACTAGCATGAATTTCCTTTTCCTTCTTTACAATTTCACAGGTAGTAGATTCATTCTCACTGTAGATCTTAGCGACCTCAGCGTGCAATTCTTTTTTCTTTCTTTATTAAATGGAGAACTTGCCCTTTTTCACTTAAAGAAAGCACACTTGATGGCTTCTTTTTGGCATATCTGAATTGCCAGTGTCACCACTCTTGTGCTTTGGGGCCATTATTAAGTAAAATAAGGGATACTCGAACACAAGCACCGCGAGACTGAGACAGCTAAACCGAGAACAGAGAGGACAGCTAAGTGACTAGGGGGTGGGTGGCGTGGACAGCATGGATCCATTGGACAGAGGGATGATTCCCAGCCCTGGCAGGACAGAGCAGGACAGTGCGAGATTTCATCATGCTACTCTGAATGGAGTGCAATTTAAAACTTAAGCATTGTTGGCTTCTGGAATTTTCTGTTTAATATTTTCAGACCAATTAACTGTGGATAACTGAAACTGTGGAAAACAAAACTGAGACTAAGGGAAGAGTACTGTATTTCATGATATGAACCTCTGGGAATTTTGAAACTGGAAAAGAACTGGGTGGAAAAGGTGAAAAGGAAAAAAAAAACCCTGGTGCTTGGGGGCAGAGGGTGGAAATGTATGCAGTGTTTAAATAGATAATTCTGTCTGTTGTGTTTAAAGACAGACATGCTGTTTTCATTTGTACACACATCCTGAGAAATATTTTGTTTTCCAAATACTACTGAGCTTTCTTTGCTTAGCACTTGTCCTTTAAGCAGTTCTGAGGACAGTGCCCTTTTTATAGGGAGAGTGGTGAAAACACATTTCTCTGGAATTGTGCACTTGTTAGCAGGTCCTCTCAGCCTCTGGCAGCTGACACGAAGGAACCTGGAGGGACTGATGTCTGTTTCTTTGGATGGTGTTTTACAAAATCTATTCCCATTTCTCCTCAGGAGTTCCCCCCCCACCAACCCAGGGGAGTGTGCCTGGGATTTTTCCTTCCCTCTGGGAGTTAAGGTGACTGACAGTGGTCACTGTTGTTACTGGTGCCTCGAAGAGTCTTTCTGCCTCCCATGGACCAGTTTTGCTGCGACTCCCGTGGTTAGATGTTGTCTCCCAGGACCAGGAACGTGTTGGGGCGGAGCGGAGGCCAGGCAGGCTTTGCTGGTACCTGCCTTTTTGTTTTCCTTAATGAAGATACGTCTTTGAAAAAAATCTTCCTTTGGTTCTTTCCTTTTAAGCCTTTCCTGGTGTGGCCTTTGGATCTGGGACGCACGCCGCACTGTGGTCCCCGGGCCTGCTGAGTGCGGGCAGAGGTGTTCCGTCCACACCCACCACCTCCCGCGTCTCGGGGCCTGGGCTTTGTGCAGACCTTTCCGTGTTTACGCAAGTTTGGGGATTTTACTGGGGTGGGGGAGGTATCCGGAGATTGAGTTGCTCTGGGCGGAAGTTTGAACAGAAGCTGTTTGTTTTGTGAGAACACAAAAAGCTGACCTGAGAAAGAGAGAGAGAGAGAGAGAGCCACAGACAGGCGGATAGAGGGCTGCTTGACAGGCATGGTCCCGTGTACGGAACATAAATGGATGGCTTCGCCAGCCTGGCCCAGGATGAAAATGCTATAATACCATCATGGAACACGATGGTCCCCGATGCCAGAGGAGTGCAAGTGGCTGGCAGGGTACAAAATGTGGTATGAGTGGCACCCACAGTGACGCCTTGAGTGCTCCTAAAGATGTCCCTTGGTTGGGTAACCCTCCTCACCTGTTCCCTCCTTTCCTGCCTGCAGCTCGGAGGTGACCAGGTAAGACCAGCCTTCTTCTCCTGGAGCCTCCCCTCCCCTCCCTGAACATCTGGGCGGCAGTGGTGACATGGCAGTGCCTTTCTAAAAGAGTTATGATGGCAAAGGAGAGACAGGAGACCAGATTCAGACTTCTCCCTCAGCCTCGGGCAGAAATGAGCATTCAGTTGCCTTATCGAATATTAATCATTCTGGATTGCTTTTCTCTGCATATAGCTTGCTATAAAATGCTACATTTTTCTTTTTGCCAAAGACAAAAAAATATTTTATTTAACAAAAGGGATGGGGGACCTCCAAACCAACCACTTGGAAAAGTTCAGTGAAGACTCTCTAGGATAACCCCAGAAGAGTCTGGGGAGTGTGCTCAGTTGTAGCCAGAGATGGAATTGGCTTCTAGGAGGGGAGTCCCCACCCCCAGTTCAGACTCATTTTAAACCAATGCTAGGGCAGGCATGCAGACTTTTCCAAACGCATCCCAGAGCTGGGTTCTTCAGCAGGACTTCTCCAATGGATGGGACTGCAGAGCTTGCTCCAGGCCTGAGAAGTTTGCATGCTTGGGGTTTAGCAGGGTGTGCCTGATGCCATTCTGGGCATGGGAGAAAAGGAGTGGGGCTGTTTTGAGTATTCGGAGAAAATGACCAAATCAATTAAAAATAAATCCTGGACATGCCATTCCTCCCTTCTCACACTGCCCGTCCCCCTCCCCACCCCCCCCATCGTCGCATTGTGAACTGTTGGACTTGGCGTGACTTGGACCAGTGAGCTTGCTGGTGGATCAGGCCGAAGAAAGAAGAAAGGAGAAAGTCAACCAGGAATGGACAGAGATGGTCCCTGCACGCTAGCTGCGCTGTTCAAAAGTGTGTTCCTTTATTTTTTATTTAAGTGAACTTTTTATAGAAATTGAACGCACATACTGAAAAGTACACAGATGTTAACTGGGGAGCTCTATTAATTTTCATGAAGTAAGCACACCTGGGGAACCAGGACTCAGATCAAGAAATAGAGCCCTGCCAACCCGCCAGAGCCGCCCCCTGCCCCGCAATGCCCTCACCCCCCACCTCTGTCCTTACTGCCAACATCACAGATTACTTTTTTCTGTTTTTGAACTGACAAGAGTGTCTGGCTCCTTTTCCTCAACATTACAAAGATCTCATTTCAGCCCCGTTTTCCAGGTGGCAGGGTTCTAGGATGACCCTAAACCCACTTGGGTTGCATGGACAACCCCAAAACCTTGGTGACCTGACACCCCGCCAGCCTGGGGCCCCAGACTCCTGCTCTCTTGCTCTGGGTGCCCTTGAATGAGCTCCTCTGTCTTGCAGTGTAGCTGTGGCCGGATGCCACCTGGAATACCCAGTAGCACGGACACAGGAGTCCAGACAGAGCAGGCTATAATTGCGGGCTCACAGGGAGGGCAAGTGAGACTTGGAGAGACCCATTGACCCATTGCATTCCCCGCAGAGGATGGATTAGATTTATATCCCTCAATCAGAGTCAGAGCCCCGGGCAACAGGCTACCGAGCGCTGTGCCTCTTGTGGGAGTGGGGCCTGCCAGGAGGGAGGGGAGACGTGTGGCCAGGGAAGGAGGCTCACAAGTGCTCTTAGAGAATACATTTGTGTTCTAGAACAGAATAAAAGGAAATGCAGCCCTTGGGTCATTTCCCATAATAACTCATTAAGAAGCAGCCATCCACAGTTTCTCCAAATAGCTCTGTTTTCAGTTTTTCGTTTTAGTTGGAGCCAACATTTGGGACTATTCATTTCATAACTATGTCAAATACTCTTTTTTTTTTTTTTTTTTGAGACAGAGTCTTGCTCTGTTGCCTGGGTTAGAGTGAGTGCCATGGCGTCAGCCTAGCTCACAGCAACCTCAAACTCCTGGGCTTAAGCAATCCTCCTGCCTCAGCCTCCCAAGTAGCTGGGGCTACAGGCATGTGCCACCATGCCTGGCTACTTTTTTCTATATATTTTTAGTTGGCCAATTAATTTCTTTCTATTTTTAGTAGAGACGGGGGTCTCACTCTTGCTCAGGCTGGTTTTGAACTCCTGACCTTGAGCGATCCGCCCGCCTCGGCCTCCCAGAGTGCTAGGATTACAGGCGTG